>CABHPR010136647.1:34036-59536 GCA_902168415.1 Peromyscus melanophrys
TCTATCTATCTATCTATCTATCTATCTATCTATCTATCTATCTATCATTTCTCAATCTATGTACAATGCTGAATGGAAGTTCTATTTGTATTTATTGCATGTATAATAATATTAATTAAGGAAAAAGAACAAGAGAGAATAATACATGGAAGTAAAAGGAGGGCTTGGAGGTAGAGGAAGGGGATGAGTGTTGTTGGGGGTAGGACATGGCAATAGGGATTAAAGATTATCAAAGTAAACTATATACATGTATAAATATAACAGAACCCAGTAGTTTATGCAATTAATAAATTCTAGTAAATCAGAAAAAGTTCTTTCTGCTTGTGAATCACAGCAAGAGAGACATAATTGATCTAAATTATTTTATTCATTTTTCACTAGTTATGATTATTTTAATTTGATTTTAATCTTCTATCAGCATTGGGTATTAGAGGAACCTAGGGGTCAAATGTTAAAAATGCTGGATCTTTGAAGCTCAGTGTTGGAAGTTTCCTAGGATAAGTGTTCCACGAAAGCTGTTTGAATAGTTAGATCCTTGAGGTCACATATTTCCACATCTGAGAAATGACAGAAAGCACTTCACCAATTCCCGATGGCTGTACCAACCAAACACTGCTTGAACAAAGCATTCCTCAGGAAATGGAAACTGTTAAATAATGATAATGACCCATCGCAAAACACCCTTTGTTTCTGATCATGACTGCTGAACACACAGCCTTCCTGTATATATTGCATAAATAAATATTTTGTCTCCCTGAAGTCTGCACATATAAAACATGGAAGAAATCTTTTAGGACCAGTTTGTACACAGTTCAAACAGCCACATTTATGTTTTTGTCTGATTTAGTGAACTAAGGGGACATGATTTCTTCTTAGAACAGTTCCTTTGAGAGAGCGGCTTCAGGTCTGTTTAAGCTGGATATCAACTTCTGCCTCAGGACGGCTCCACATGTACCTGCACCAAGTGCAGTAATGGAGGAAGCGTTGGGAAAAGGCTCATGCATCAGCATCACTGTCCTTTTGGGCCGACCTCCATTGCCCTTTCCCAAAGCAGCCTCCTGTGTCATCCTTCCTTCTTCGCTTGTCGCTGTGGCCCAGAAGCAAGAGTACCCTGCCTTCAAAACTCCAAAGGGGGCTGGGTGGTGGTGGCACATGACTTTAATCCCAGCACTTGGGAGGCAGAGGCAGGTGGATCTGTGAGTTCGAGGCCAGCCTGGTTTGCAGAGTGAGTTCCAGGACAGCCAAGACTGTTACATAAAGAAACCCTGTCTTGAAAAACCAAAAACCAAACCAAAACCAAACCAAACCTCTAAGGTAGAAAACAAATGATGGAAGACACGTAGTGCTGACTTCTGGTCTCCATATGCCTGTGAACACACACAGTGGTCGTGGAGTACACAGGAAGATTTGTAGTATACTATCATGCTGTTGATGGAGAATTAGGAACAAAAATGAGTATAGCAAAGTTTGTAAGAAATATAAGAGTTAAACTCATGTTTTCTTCTAGAAACTTTTTTTTCAGGCTTCACATTGAAATCTTAGATCTATTTAGAGTTGATTTATATGCAGAGTGATTGACGTGAGTCAAATTTTATTCTTCTACATGTGGCTTCTAGTTTTCCCAGCGCCATTTGCTGAAGATGCTGTCTTTCCTCCAGTATGAATTTTTGACTTCTTTATCAAATATCGATGGCTGTAACTTGACACACTCGTATTTGGATCTTCTGTTTTGCTCCATGGATCTACACGTCCGTTTTGGTGCTAGTGTCATGCTGATTTATTACCACAGCTCTGCAATTTAGTTCTAAGTCTGGTAAAAGGATTCCTCTAGCATGCTCTTTTTGCTCAGGATTCCTTTGGCTATCTGGGATTTTTTTGTGCTTCCATGAACAATCCAGAATCACTGGAGGTCCTTCCATTTTTTAATGTCTTCTTTAATCTCTTTCTTTAGAGATTTAAAGTTTTCATTATAGGGTTCTTTGGTTAGGCTTATTTCTACATATTTTTGAGGCTATCATGAATTTGAGTGTTTCCATGATCTCCTTCTCAGTGCGTTTGTTACTGGTATACATGAAGACTAATGATAAGTTGATTTTTGTGGCCTATTATGTTGCTGAAAGTGTTGATCATTTCTAAAAGTTTTCTGGTAGAATCTTTGGAACCTCTTACATATAATATTAAACTATCTGCAAACAGGGATAACTAGACTTCATGTTTCCCTATTTGTATCCCTTTAATTTTCTTCTTGTAATACTGCTCTAGCTAGGGTTTCAAGCACCACTTTGAAAAGGAGTGAGGAGAATATACACCCTGTCTCATTTCTGATTTTAACAGGGTTATTTCAAGTTTTTCTATATTTAGGATGATGTTTCTCTCTCCAAGAGCCATATATCATCCAAGGAATGCTCCAGTGTCAGCCAGGCATGGGGAACCTTCCTTTAAGTTGCTGGTTTGGAGAATACAAGGGATTCCCCAAAAATATAGACTATTGTCAATGCCCTTGATTGCCTCCAAGAACGTGAAGGTAAGACTATATGATTGAAGATGCCACATATTTTGGACAAATGACTTGGAGGAATTGACCTGGAAGTCTCCTCCATGCAGATTTGCTCTGGTATTATCAGAAGGTGCTATGCAAGCTGCCAAGAGAAAAAAGCCATCAATAGTTCAATCTGGCCTTAAAACCTATGAATCCTAACAAGGCCCACCCCAGCAAGATATCTCCAGTGGTGCAATAGTAGCACTTTTATCTTGAGAGCAACCAAAAGCTGCCGAATTGTGCTTAAGGTCCAATCCTCAATAAGAGGAGATTTATGCCTGCTACTATATACCTACCAACTACCCATGACTGAAAACATAGACCCCAGAGGAGAACTTACTACTGCTATTTTCCCAAACCAATATAATTTCTAACCATATTCTAAATACTTATACCCACAGATAAGCATAGCTCTCAGCCCTCATTAAAGAATCTTCTTTTAGAAGCAGGTGAAGACTATTCTGGAGATCCCCAACTGGTCAAAGTGCAGGAAATAAATGGCCAGAGGGAGCTCATCCCCAAATGATACATCTACAACCCTTACAGCTAAGGCTTGGGAAACACCTAGGGAAAGGGAGAGGAAAGATTGTATAAGGCAGAGGACCAGGATGTCTGCTGTGAGATAGTGTCCTTTATATATGACAGGGAGGCTGCACTCATTAACTCTCAAGGATATGGTTGCCTAAACAAGACCTGCATAACCACAACACCAACTGACACATGGATGGGGAAATTTCACAAGGTTTCACCCCTGGATGATTAGCTACAGGTAATTAATGACTGCTGAGAGAAGGAAAATCAGTTTTCTCCAGAGATGCACTCCTATACAGATTATGAAATCGCAAGTGGTGACCCCTAAACATATGAGCAACACTAATGGACCCAGAGAGTCATATGTATATTTGACACAATAATAAAGAAGAAGAAGTTATGAATTTTAATAGAAGTTGGGAGAGCACAGGTGGACTTGGACAGGGGAGACTGTGGGGTGGAAAATCCCAGCAACAGGGATTTTCTGGTAAAGGGGATGCTTAGTAGTTGAGGCACCATCTTCAACACTCATTTTTAAACCTATACTCCCATTTGTTGATGTAATAATACATTTATCCTCATGCAGGAGGCCAGGGAATAACAGGACAAACTCCAGAAAATCTCAGGTTAACATGAGACTAGCCAATAAGAATTCACAAGAAGGCATATTACAAAAACATTAGTTTTATATTACTGTTGTGTTTTAAATGTAAAATTTAATTCTTTCAAACTATATGCCTCCTTCGACATTTTGACATGACCCTTGCCTTTAGTTAAAAAATTACTGTTGTAGAGCTTTAGAAAATTGACATAGAAATGTGCTTCTAACATATTCTTATATGAAAACTGGGTTATAAAATTGTATGACTCACATAATCTCACTTTTGCAAAGAAAAGGCTATAAATGAATAGAAAAGTATTTAGAAATGTAGGCACCAAGCAGTAATTCAAATATACTGGAATACAGAATTGTAGTTTTTAAGAAGCCCCTTCTGTTTCTTTGGATTTTTAAGTCATTTGACAACATGAAAACAATATTTGTATACTTTTAAAGTTACAGTCTAATTATATCCACTTTCCTTTGCGAAGATTGGTGGCATTTTAAGCAACTCCATGTTATCATTTTAACAAGCATTTAATCAGGGCAATTAGTTAATCAAAATGCAGAGAACAAGATTTCATTTAAATCTAGACCCTAGAGGAATTTTAAATGAAACCATTTCTCTATACTTCTTATTTTTAGAAACTTAAGAAAATTAAAAAAGTAGTGGTTAAACTCTACCATGAAATATGTTTTCAATCAGATGTAATTTTTTTTTTTCTATTGAAATTGGCTAAAATCAGGCTGGGGATGTGTAGCTCAGTTAGAGGTGGGCTTGTCTGGCACTCATCAAACCTTGGATCCCACGTAAACCTGATCTCATAGCTCATGCTACAGTCCCAACATGAGGGATGACAAAGCAGAAGACTGCAAGTTCAAGGTCACAAGGTCATTTTCTCTCACATATTGAGCTCTAGGCATGCTTGGGCGACACAAGACTCTGTCTCAAAGATAAAGGCTAAAAATAAGGGCATGCTATTTTCAGAGTAAAATCCTCACAGGTCTTTAGCCAGCGTGTTCCAGTGTTAAACTAATGTATACAGGAAGCAGAACGCAGGATGAGCATAATTCACTGTTATAATTACACTCGACAGATATGCACCACTTCTATTATTCATGGGCTCTGGTTGCACTCACCCAGAAAGTCTTCATAGAATACTAAACACCCACACTCTTCACGAGAAGTCATTTGGAATTCGCATCAGTTCTCATCAGAGGAATCAAATTCAAAGATGCAGAAAACCAAATTTGATCATTTTAACACTGTCCACAAAGACAAGAAAAATGAGTAATTTCCTGAGAGGCCCTGGGTCTAGTTAGCTTCCCCTTGTGAAACTAACACTGATGTGCGGAGGGTCATTTCTTTAAAGAAAAGCATCTCCTGACTATTCTTAGAGCTTTGGATCTGATTTCCGGTTGCTTATGTGTGCCATGATTAACCTCCCCAACTTCTGTTACTTAGCCTCTTTTGTCTCTGGAAAAATGTCCCAGGCTTGTGTTTATACGCTTGCTGTCCTTCAGTGTGAAGCAAAGGCTGCATCTTCTGGAAGCCTATTGGTTTTCTTCAGGTGAGGTTCAGGCTTGCCTTCTGGGTGTCCTAGGACTTGTGACTGCCCATTCTTTCTGAACTGTTCATCTCAGTTACCCTGTGGAGCTGTTGTCCAGGCAGGAGTGCATTTCAGTCCCTGATTATTTAAGTCCAGCATCATGACATGTTTCTATCAACAGGCCAAGAGCAAAAGAATGTGTGCTAGTCTGAGCTAATGTGGTTAAGAAAAGATAATGCAAGTCATGGACACCTTTTTTTTGTTTGTTTGTTTGCATGCCAACTGGATTTGCATGTTTCCAGGCACTAGGCCATAGTGGAACCACATGACAGAGGAGACTGGATTTCTAACTCACCCTGTGGAGTTTCTTCATTGTCCAGTGAATGGCAACCATATAGGCTCCCACCAAGTCGATGAAACCTGGGCATTTGTTATAGCAACTTACCTTTTTCCAAAATAAGAATATCTCTTATTCCTAAGTCTTTTATGACTTTATCAAATTTTCCCTGTTTTTTGAAAACAAGATACCTTCCTAAACTATTAGATTATCCTCCCTAGATAGCCAGAATTTTGATAACATGAAAGTGATATAATGATACTTTATTTCCAATATCAAGTTTTAAATGAGAAAATACAATATTTCTTTAAAAACTGAAGTTATGATACTATATTTGAATGGATGAACGGGATTTTTTTAGGCATTGTAGAACAAAGAAGAGTGGCTGGGAGCCAAGTGAGAGCCCTTAAGGCAGGAACATGTTCTTGAACTTGTCTGGGCTTCCTCTGTGCTTACAGAACTGTGTTCTGAATACCATAAGGACAAATGAAAACTCCTCATGTTGACACATGCACTGAGTACAAGCTCAAGATTCAGATATGGAAAGCAATTGCTTTGCTCTTGAGCATTGCCGTTTCAGATCGCATGGCCTCCAGACCCCAGGATCTACCTCCATTTGCCCCTCCATTTGGAGGCTGATGTTCCTTATGACTGACTATGGACTCAGAGTGTGGTATATAGTGTTGCGTGTGTAGAAAAATACATTCTGTGTTCTGAACACCCAACTCGGAAACTTCTCGAATTTAATCTCCTTATAAATTAGAAAGTACCTAAACTAGAAAATGAAAACAAAAATGATAAAATGAATATGATTGAGGTAGAAATGAATGTCCTTTTCTTGAAATGTTTTAGGAATATGTTTCAGCCATGACCTTAGTCTAACGCGAAATTATGAAGAAAGCTGAGACTTGGGGTCCAGTCCAATCTTTCAGCCACTTTGGAGGCCGAGGCAAGGAGGGTTGGCAGTTCAAGGCCACCTGGGCAACTTTGAGAGACTGTCTCAAAAAGCAAAGAAGGGACTTGTACTAAAGCTTGGCAGAGGGCTTCTAGCCCGTGAGGGGTTCCTGCTTTCATCTGAGATTTCAGGTAAGACTTTAATCTTTTTCCTCTCCTCTTGGGACTGTTACTAAAAGTTACCTTTTAATATCAGCAATGTATCTTTAAAAAAGACAAATTCTCCAACTTTGTCATTTCTAAAACACCTTTTCTTGGCTTTCTAATGTTAGCTAATGCTTCCTTTCATGATTTTAATGGCATGATGCTGTCCCATGGCTTGCAAAAGGCTTCATATTGTGGTACTTACCCTTAGCTGTCTTTGGCCTTTTGAGATATTCCTTGGTTTCGAGTTGTTTCAAGTAGTCTATGCCAGTCACCCACTGTATTTAAATGAAGCTCAACTCCTGATTTATTGTATCTTCTTCTGTTTTATTTTAAAACCAGCTTTGAATTAATTGGTCCCGAGCGTCATCCTCGGCTGCGTCAGCTCCCAGCATTACTAATACACACTGACTGGCTGCAGCACTAACTCTTCTCTTGAAGCTCTTGTTTTTATGAAAATATTGAGCCTGCAGAGACACTGCTAACTCTTAGAACAGCAGATGGAAGGTCTCTGACCTTATTACAGCTTAAAATTCATATGCACTGTTCCACTTTTCACACCAACCCACTCATTTACTACTGAGCAATAATGACACACTCTTTTTCCTGTCTGCCTCAGAATGTGCAAATTCATGGTTGGCTTGTCCTTTAGTAAGGCCCTGGCCTTCTGACTGGTCATAGACAGGCTGATGCTAGCTATGGTCTTTGTGTGTGTGTGTGTGTGTGTGTGTGTGTGTGTGTGTGTGTGCTTGTGTGCACTCTAATGTGCCATCTTTTTCCAAAGGGAAAGATCTTTTGAGTTACCACATGTAGTAAATAATGGAGAAAACATTAAAATCAGAGCCAATGAGATTGAAGAAAAAACTATTTCTCTATATTAATGACACACAACCTACACTTCATCTAGAATATGAATGCCTGCTATCTTCCAGGAAATACAACAAACTGATTGTCTTACAGAATTTTTATGTTTTTAGGAAAATGAAGGCTACCTTATTTCTATTTTGTCTTTTAAATAAGGATGCAAAGAAAATGGAAAAACTTTTGTATGATTAGGATGACCTCATCAGGGAAGAAGGGAGAATTCCAGAAGAGGCAAATCCACAGGAAGTCTTAGGAAGATGCCAGAGATGCCAGTAGTGGGAGGTGGGTGAAATCAGGCACCCAGTACAGCTGGGTAAGGAACATGTGTGTGGCGCAAAGAAGGTTGCAGATCGAAATTAAAGCCGTGGCCATCAAGCTTGCTAGTTTGAACTGATCTTACAAGGTCTGAGAAACCATTATGACTTACAAGAACAGGAATACTAGGGTCAGATTTGTAGAAACTGGGCTGCACTGGGGGAGGTGCATGTCAAGAGGAAGGTACTAGAGGGAGGGAGACACATTATGAGACAGTTTGAGTCAGGAATCCAGGGATGTCAAGAGACAAAGCCATCCTGATAGACAGAGAAAGGAGTTTGAAGTTTCATTACCGATGCATCTATTGTCCATCTACCTTACTGCAGTGAGATGGGACTGATATTTTTGTCTAGTATTGTTCTGGTGTGAAGGCTCCAGGAGGAATGGCACTTTTCTATCTCAAAACACAGTGTCCCATCAAGATCAACTGTCTGTCCAGTATGGGGAGGTAAGTAAAACCTCATGACCACTTTAAATTTTCAAATATGGGTAATGGAGAAAACAATGATGGTGTTAATGAGTAGGGAGCACAGGGGAAGGTTTTTGGGTGGAGACTGTGGACTTTCGCTTTGATGAGCTGAGCTCAAGTCCTTTGTGGAACATTCTCAGGGGTTGTTAGTATCATTTATGACCAGGCTTCAGTGGTAGCCATGGCAATGTCTACAAACACATGTTATTTGTTCTGGAAAATATCTCCTCTGGGCATCTCCAGGAGAGCCGAGAAGTCACTGCACGAAGAGTGAAGGCCTCATTTAGTCATGAGTCCACCCAGGAGGGGGGTGGGAGGTGACACGGCCAGCTGACGGGCACTGATGGGTCTGCAGAGTACTGAATGCTGGAAGGGACCTTACCACGGCCTGGTCTCACCTCACGTCACACATGAACATGGCACAGTCTGAAAATCCTGGAAATGGCTTTATACTGGTCGGCTGAGAATCCTGTTTTATTTTTTTCCTTCTTATTTTAGAAAGTCAAACACTCACACGGTATGGTATGTGGTATGTATGTGTAATGGAATAGCTGAGGAAATTCTATTTCTTCAGATTTATATTTTACTGTTCTAAAATAGCTTTAATTTGACCAAATGAGTAACCATAGGCTTATAGGGATATTCCAATTCATCATGGAGTAAGGTCTCAGGAGGCCTGTTTCCTGGTCGTCACCTTCTAGTGCAGAAATTAGGCTCCAGAAGGGGGACAAGCTATTACTTTGGGTTGTCTAGAAGGAAACTGCCCTTGGATACTCAAGAGTCAAGAATCTGAGGCAGAGACAAATAAATTATTACTAAGGAGGTGACTGATTGTCAAAGGAAAAATCTTCTGTTGCTGTATGGAAGCAAGCAGAACCAGCTTACTATTTCATGGCAGAAAGGAAAGGGTGCTGGGTGACATGGGTTGTCCCATAAGGCTGCCAAAGAGCTGGGCTGTCCTCACAAGTTGCCTCTGATGTATGGGGAAAGAAGTCAAGACCACAAACTCTGCAGAGAGGTAATTCCACCTGACCAACTTAGAAGGAATCCTCAGCCTTGTCTGGAAAATTCCAGACTAGCAGGCATGGTAGACCCTAAGGTAATAGCAAAAATTTCATAGCTAGGGGACAATTCATTCTGGAATTTATCTTTGTCATCCCAATGTACCTATGTCATATGTGCAGAGAACTTTCTTATCAGCTAAAATAGTGAAGAAATCTGGAAAAATACAATCCATTTGCATCTACTGATTATTTCTATATACATCTCCCAATATTACTGACATGCAAATAGGTTTAATAAAGCACATATTATCTTTAATTTATGCTAAGATTTTTTTATCCACAATCCAAACTAAAAAAAAAAAACCTTAGAACAAAAATTAGAAGAATTTAAAACATCTTCAAGTGTTGTGAGTAAATATTTATATCTTTACATATTCTTTGAAAGGGTAATTCTTTTCTTATACATAGTCATGACCAAGCCAGAACTCTTCTTTAGATTTTGAATCTTGAGTACAAAGTGAAGCTATAGCTAGACTTGCAAAGGAGTAGAAATGCTCGAATTCATCCTAAATTCATGTCCACGGTCCAGGTTGCCTTGAATAGTTAAAAGGACGAATCCAGGTGTAAACACCTGGCTTTTATTAATAAAAACTCATAGTATTTTAAGAAGCATCCCAAATAACGCCCCATTGCTTACAGCCCAGTTAAGTGGAATTCCACATTTCTCGCTTCTACATGCATGAAGCTCTTTTTAATATCAAAAATTGCTGCAATTCTGAAGTAGTGGTAGATAAATTGCCATTAATTTACTGCTTCTGATTCATCACGTTCTACATATTGCAGAGTAATTTCTTCTGTGACTTCCTAGAGCATATGTACCGCAGAAGGCTGCATGCTAGAAATGAGCAGTTTTCTTTAATACCCTTTCCTAAGATTAGTAGGGCATTAGACTGCTGCCTCCACACTTTTTGAGTAAATATGTCTGCTAAAGGCAGATATTTTCTCTGACTCATCCTGATATCTGAAAAAGCTCAAACTTGGCCAACATGGGAGCTTATGCTAAAGTTTTACCATAGTTTCTGGTTGCTGCTCGTGTGAATATTTCCTGTTCAATAATCATTTCATTCAAAAATCTTGTCTCTTTCATAAACTTTCTTTGAAATCTCTTTTAAATATGTTCCTTGCCTTACAAAAAGACCTTTACAAGCACTCTAACAAGCACTTCTCTCCACTTAGTATAGTTGGTCCACATTAACAGGATCCTAATACGCAACCCTTAGCATTTCAGTGGTCAGTCCCAGGGTCCATATCTGGGGCCAGGAAGCAGTTGGCCTACTCTTCCTTTCCCTGTGCTCTTTCCATTCTGTGGCTCCAGAGTCCTCATTCAACAGTCACCCTGTTCCTCATCCTTAAGCCTTTGCTTGCACTGTCTCCTCCAGGAATTCCTTCCCTGCCTCCTCCATTCAGCTAAGCTAACTCCTCTGCCCGGTCTTTACAGTTCAACTCAGGTGTTGATTCGCTCCTCCCTTTCATTCTCAGGACTGTTTACACAGTTGTTCTTGAAGGCTTCAAGAACTTATGCCCATTGTTATCATTAACTTATTGTGTTTAAATAATCAAAACTATCATGTCTCAAATCACTTGAGTAAACTGTGTGCCTCAGTTTTCTCCTCTGTAGATTATGGATAATTGCTTTTTATGAAGTCTCAGAGAATTGTTATCATAAAACTCCAGCACAGTGCCTGCTACTTAGAAAGCTTCCAACAAATTTAGTATCCATGTTGTCATGAGTGAGCTTTCCCTAAAGAAAGTATCTGGCCCTCTTTCCTCACCCCAAGGTCTCCAGTCTGGGATTTCTGGAATGTGTTCTAGTAGTTTTTCTGGTACCATCTTCTGGCCATCTTAAAAGTACTAACAAGACCACCACCAACAGAAGGTCTGGTTTGCACGAAGAATGCCTGGTTGGTGGTCTACACTGCCTTGGGCCTTTCTTCATTTGATAATTTTCCCCATTGCTTTCTGGCGCCGTGATGCTCCTGGGTGTCACCCATGCCAGCCTCCTCAGAGGACCTCACTCTTCCAGTCTCCCCTTGGTCTCTGATCACTCCTTTGTTGCAAGATTTCCCCTGTAGTATACACATATAATCATGTCTCTTCCATCTTCAAACAAAAGAATAAGAAATAAAATCATTTTCTTGAGTTCCAAGTCCATTTCCATTCACTTCAGTGATGGTTTAATAAATTTACTTTTTCAATGCTGGGGAACTAACCTATGGCCTTGCACGTGCTAGGCAAGTGATCCAAGCTGAGCCATATCCCCAACCTTTCCTTATTGGTTGATAGTGACATGTCAACGTCAAGCCTAGCAGTCACTTCATGTCATTGGCTTAGAGGCTTCTCAGTAGTATCTAACTCTTTTTTATCCATCTCAAAAATTCCATTAAGTCTCTGGGACATCATTATCACTGTCTCTGTCCTATGTCAGTTGTTTTCCATCCCTGAGCTTAGACAGCTTTCCATTCTTACACATCTTGCCTTCTTTCTCTACATCTTCATTTTAGGTACTCTCATCTATATACTGACTACATAAAATTCTCTCTCTACACCAAGTACCATCATTCTTTCATGATCTTAATACAGGCCATCCCTTCTTATCTGATGCTATAGTTTGGTTTACCCTCTAAAAGCCTATATGTTGGAGGCTTAGTTTCCAATGGTTGTAGAAGAAGGAACAGGACCTTAAAGGAGTAGGGCCTAATGGGCAGTCCTTAGGGCACTGAGAACATGCCAGTAGAAGGGAATGTTGACTCTCTGGAATGAGTTATCACAGTGTGGAATGGTGATAGGAGCCTGAGCCTGACCCCGAGTCTCTCTCTGACTTCTTGTTTGACTAGACCATTGTTTGTTTTCTCAAGTCCAGCTGCCATTGTGTCTAACATGAGCTACACAGCCAAGAGGGGCCCTTACAAGAACCTGAGCCACACCAATGGGACTGTCACCATCAAAATATGAGCTAGATAATATGCTCACAGGCTCAGCCTTCCTCAGACATTCCATTATTAAGTATGGACCAATATATCTGGTTTCTATGAATTGTTTTGACAAATGCCATACTGCTCATGTTCCATCCCAGCTCAACATAACTTGCATTTTCAAGCCAAGCCAAACCCAGCCCCAGAAAAGAGAGCACCCAGTGTTCAACTTGCCTACCTTCTAGCTCTCACACGGCCACTCCCGGATACACAAGACACTCCCCACCGCCCCCTTCTGAGTCTCTAGGCTCAGTCCTCAATATTTTCATTCCTTTGGTGTTATCCTAAACCGCCCTTCCTTTCCAGATTCCTGCTTTCCCCTCATCTTTACCTTATCGACTCCTGCTCATCCATCAAAATTTAATTAAAGCATTACACTCCCTGGGAAGAGCCTGTCACTCCACTCAGCTTTAATATTCTCCATCAGCACTGGCAGGCAGTCTCTGTCTGTGGAGGGAGGTGGAGCGCTGCCAAGGTCACAGTGATAACTCAGGGGCAAACGGTTGGGGTTAAGCCCCAGCTTTGCACTTCCTAGCTGTGTGACCATCCTCGCCTTATGGCTCAGTTTCCTCATTTGTAAAGTGGATGTGTGAATGATATGTCCACTTCAGGAGGTTATTAGGACAGGGGGATGATTTGTACAGAGTCTGAAACAAGGCCTGAGACAAAATGACCCAAGAAGGCTGAGTTGGCCTGTTAATATACAACCACCCATTTACTCGCCTGCTTTCCAAATGGCCACATCTGTGGGGAGAAGAAAGTGTATTTTGAGCATGTTCCCTCAGAATCTATCACAGTAATAGAAGCCTAGTAAACATCCAGGACAAACTCACTGAATGAATGAAAAAACATTAAATAGTGAGAAATAGAGTCAAAATTTTACCTTAAAATATGCTAATGAGTAAGATTGCTCTGATTTTATCTTGTGTTTTTCTACTTGTGCAAAGGATGTTGATGACATCTCATTAACTTGTGGTACACAAGCTCACTGTTCTCTGAGTCAAGAATCCTCTACTCTTGACAGAAGGGCACAATGTAGTTAATTAACGGGACTGCTATTCTGGAAAGCAACATGTAGGCATGCACTGTGACAAAATTCCTCTGAGACACACGCAGAGAAACAAAATTTAAATTCCTTTCAGAAAGCCTAACAAACTAAATGGAGAAAAGCAGAGGGTGTTTAAACAAAGTTTGCTTGCAGACAGACACCTTTCCTGAACCCTCTGGTAGTTAGCTACTGAGGGATTCTTCACCCACCACCCCAGAAATCCGACCCAGAAAAGTCGAAATGAATAATTGTGATTAATGAAGTGCTAGCAAGTGTCAACCATGCCAGGTTTTTCCTCTCCATGTTGTTTGTAGGAAGAAAAAAAAAGATTAGATGAAAAAACAGATTGAAACACAATCTGAAATATTAGACTGTAAGAACATGACAGAGGAGGCTTCAGGCACATTCACCTCAGGGGTCTTTTGGTCCTATGCAGATACACATTCCTTTCCTAGCACATACTCAAACTCTACTAGGCCCAAAGTCACTGCATCCTGTTGCTTAGATGCCAAGGCCTATCATTTTTGTCCTAGTGGGACATGTCATTCCTATAGCTACTCACTTGGATTGTTAACTCTGTTAACACCCCCCCCCCCTAAGAAATGTTACATGTATTGTTTAAGATACTCAATCCCTTCCTTGGGAGATACCTTTCCATCTTGTCTGTCTTAATCCACATTCTTGACAAACAACTGATATGATACCATTTGATGGTTAGTCTTCATTGTTAGCTTGACTGGATTAAGTGGAATACACCTGTGTATGTCTATTATAGTTCCAGAGACAATTAGATACTAGGGGCTCTGAACTAACGAAGCATTAATCCCTTGATGGATCATAATTTGATGGCACTATTGGGAGGGGCATTATGGATAGAACTAGGCTACTGGGGCTGCCCTTGGGGCTCTGTCATGCCCCGATCCCTTTCTGCCTGTCCTTCTTCTTCTTCCAGGTCATCTCTCAAGCCAACAGCTTCCAGGTGACACAGACTCTTTCTGCTGTGATGTTCTACCCAAGTGCATGGCGTCACCTGACCACACATCAACTCTATGAAATCTTGAGCTGAGATAAACAATTCCCTTTTTAAGGTGTCCTCGAGTATTTTAGTCACACAGACACAAAATAACACCCCTCCTTTCACTTTTACGTTTTGCCTTAGCAGTTGTATGAGATCCTTGAGAACTTATATATTAAAGATGGCTTGGCTTCGTCTTTTTCCAGGCTGAAACACGAACAGTCCAAGTACATTATAAACTAGTTTATGCCTCAGTTTCTCTTAAGGGTTGACAGCTTCACAGACACACTTCTTGCTTACTTTGAGTGTGTGTTCTCTCATGTACATAAGCCTGACATCCCCTACTGCACACAACACATCCAGGTACCTTTGAATTCTTGTGAGGATGCACAAAATGATGGTTTCTACTGTCTGCCTGTCAGGGGTCTTTAAAAAAATATTTTCACTTTTACTGGTTTTTAGAAGGTACTGGAGGCTCTAGAAGAGACTGTTTCAAGTCTGCATCTTAAAGATCCTCTATGTCTTCACCCTGTATAAACTATATGACAGAAAAGATCAGCAGTACGACAAGATGGAGGTTGTAAGTCACCTTCTACTACACTTTTCATACTGCAGAAAGACCTACAAAGGAAGAAGCCTCAGTGCAGGGGGTGAAGCTCTAGGCTCCTAATCCACAGACCTACAAGGCTTTGAAAGTGTCTCTGAAGATTTTCCTCAATAAGAAATAAATGAAATTTTTTGATGCATGTGGAAAGCCAAGACACCTGCTCTCTCTGAACTCTGCTTATCTTCCTTCCTACCCAGACAGGACTATACCAAACACAAGCAGCTAAAATAGTCAGAGAACCCAAGTAACATTATAGAAAAGTATAGGACTTTTCAAATATAGAGCTGTCCATTTCTTAGGCCATTGGATATTTCTAATATGCCATCTTACTAACATGGAAGTAAGAACATAGTTGATTAAATTAATTTTAACCAAAGGAAATGAAAAATCCCATTTTAATAATTATGAGCCCTAATTCAGTGGAGAGGGCATTTTAATCAATAAATTAATTAGTTTTAATTCTAGGGCCAGACTATTTTCTGTCTTCTTTTTAATCAGATCTTGCCCATGGTGAGAACTGCAAGTTGCCCAGGTCTGTTGCAGAGAGAACAGAGACTGGGGTTAAAGCAAGGTGAAGAGTTTGCATAGCAAGGTCTGGACCAGCGGGGAAGATGAAAAGGAGGCCTGCAGTTCAATATGAGATGAGTAAGCTAGACAGATAAGGGGAGGGGCAGGGATCTGGGCCAGTGACGGCAGACCAGTTGTTTTCCTCCCCAGAGCCTCCAGGGACATAGTTAATGCATTATCCTTTCTTAAATTCTTCCTTCGAATGAAGCTGATTGCAATAGACTCAACTATAACTAAGGGTGACTTCTAACAATGGGCTTCTGCTTTGGAGACTACCCCAGACCACCAGCTAGCTAGGGGGCAATCCAGAAAGACTGAACTACATCTTGGTGGCTGGGATAGTGTTCATTCTCTGCCATGGTAAAGCTAGAGCTGACTATGTAAATATGGGAATAAAGAGAGCATAGCATAATTAACAACTCCTGAGGCATCAGCAGAGTCTGAGGGTTGTAATGCTGGCCAAATGACTAACAGCTATTGACAGTCAAGGTCAATAATTAACAAAGCTGGAGTCAGAAATGAACAATACAGGATTGCTGTGGGATGTCTTTCTGTATGCTGTGAATATGTGTGGCTCCCACTGGTTAATAAACAAAGTTGCATTGGCCTATGGCAAGGCAGAATAGAGCCAGGTGGGAAATTGAAGAAGAGAGACAAGGAGAAGGCAGAGGCAGAGCAGAAGCTTCAAGCCATTGCCAGGAGAAGCAAGATGTGAGAGAACAGGTGATGCCATGAAGCCATGTGGCAAAACATAGATGAATAGAAACAGGTTGAATTAAGTTATAAGAGCTAGTTGATAACGAGCCTGAGCCATAGGTCATACAGTTTGTAATTAATATAAGCCTCTGTGTGTTTACTTGGCACCAAGCAGCTGTGGGACTGGAAGGGACACGGGAAAACTTCCAGCCACACAGGATCATTTTCATGGCTGGTCCAGGGGAACAGGCATAGAGTATGTGGGCCTCCATTTACTCAGTCATGATAGCCCAGAAAACTAGACAGTACTTCAGTCTTTGTCTAGCATCTGCCATGGCCCTGTAAAAGCCCCTGGACAAAGGAACTTGCCAGCCTTTTCCTCTCTCAGAAACCTCCTCCTCGCAGGAGTTTCTGTCACTTTCTCTCAATTTCTCACTGCTCGGTTATTCTTAGTGAAGTTTGTTTCTGCTGTGCATACTCTCATGAGAGTGCACATCTTTAACCTTCCTTCGCGTGAGACAGTGGATTTGAAGCCATTGTCTCAGGTTGATCTTTGGGACATCCAAGTGTCTGGTACCTTAGAACCCTGGTTCCAGCACAACTAGGTTGAGAAAGATCCTGCCATAACTTAAAAACCCTGCATTACAATAAGCAACCTTGGGAAGACAATTGTGGTATTTACTAGACACTGGAGTAAATTCTCCACAAATATCTGCTCCCCATTTTCAGAACAGTCTCCTAAAATTAACATCATAATTTTATAGTTCAGAAAATTGGGATCCAAAGAGATTAAGTAATTCAACCCCAAATTTGGGTTTGAATCTGAGACTCTTTCTCTGACACCTTTACCCGTTTTTGCTATGTCACAACCTACCACTTAAAAAGAGAACCCAGTGGGATTTCAACAGGAAAAGAATGTTCATATGAGAGTATCTTTTTAAAGCGGTGCATTGCATATTTATAAGTACAAAAAGAGAAAAACCTTAGATGTACTGGGAAATGGATTTGGGATTATTCTTGGAACAGAAGCATAAACTAAACAGTAGTGCAGAGAACATAAAGGGCAAGGATTCGGGGAGGAAGCCACTCTGACATACTCAGCAGGGGCTGGGAGCTCGCAGAAGACTGGGCCTAGAGTCTCACACATGATTTTGACTTATCTCAACACACAGAAGAGCTTGACAGGTAATCATTTAGCCTGGAGGTCTGCATATTATAGCTTCCTAAATCTGAACTTGGGCCCTGAGGATACAACAGCCTTGGTGAGGCAAGAATTGTGTGTGGGGTTGCCTGACCTGTCTTCCCCTGGAGGCAGTCCCAAAGTAGAGCTCCATATAGTTGATGGCTCCAAGGCCAACTGGGCCTGACTCCGCAGTTCTATGTCCTTGCTAAACAAATTATGACTCTACACTGTTTTAGAAGGTGTGGATGCAGAACTTCATTGAGAAAAGTGCACCCCAGTGTTTTGTTTCATCAGATAGCTGGCTGGTCTATGGCTGCCTCATTCACGCTGATGTCTTCGTATGTTCCTTCCACTTTTCTCCATGTTGGCCCCTCTGCTCTTGGTGTCTCAGATGGGTTTACCCACTTCTGTCTCCTCTTAACCTACTTCTCTGGAAAGCAAGCATATTAAAAAAGGAACCTTATTGCATGCTCTCCAACCAGTAGGAGAGCAGTGTTTTCTTGTCTTCTTTGCCAACTCTCTTGAGACATCTCTGTGACCAGAGTAGCCACTAACATGTTGACAGGAAAAAAATACTCACACTTCAGCTCCAGCTTGATGAAGTCTGTGTTCCCCAGATTTTCCAGAAATACTCCCCGAGGGATTAATGTCTTGAAGTAGAAAGAAATGTCAGCACTGGTTTCTCCTTGAAAGGTAGAGAAGTGCAGGTAGGATGATGGATTTGGGAAGGAGGCGGCATTCCAATAATTTCCTGTGGGACAAAGAGAGAAGACAAGATAAGCTATACCTTGATTAGGGCAAGTTTATATATATAAAAGATCTATTTCCTGAGTTTAGTAAACCTTTATGGGCAATAGCCATGCTTCCCTAAACAATTCCTGAGGGAGCAGACTCTTCAGTGGAGCTGCCTTCAAGTTGTACAGAGAGCTCCAGGTGTGGCAGGGGAATAGGGTCTGAAACATTGAGATTTACATGTGAAAGAGGGCAGTTTGCAGAGCAAGACTGGAAACCTTTCTTTCCTTGGGCTTCATCTAAAGAACAGAGCATGCACAGGGTGCGAGGAAATACAAATGGCAGTGTTGGAGACTATAAAGGTCCTATAAGGGCCATAAAACACGCGCAGCTCCTCCTCTGCTCACTAGCCCACTCTCATTCTTGTGCTGCTCTTTTCTTAGTTCACTGTCTTTGGTTCTGTTTCTGACCATGAATACCTGGGGTAATCTCTGGTCCTGGGACACTAGAGCATGGGATTGGATGCCATCTGAACTCACCCAGTGCTCTTAGTCAGTCAATACCATGAATGCCTGGGGAAGGCAGGATCTATCCTTTCCAACCATTGCCTGGCAGAGTGGCCAGTGTCTCAAGAAGAATTCACAAGTCATAGTAAAACTCCAAACCAACTAACTTACTCAGATTCCACTGGTACAAATGGATCAAGAGGTTAATATGGGATCATGATCTGATTTGCAACTTGATTTCCCATGGAGACTCCTTTTACTGTACACATTTTACCATCCCAGCTTAAGACCAGATTAAGATCAACATACATAGATATGTTTTCAAACAGTTACTAAAGTCTTGAGCTTTAACACTAATTCTACAGTCTGTTCTAATGGTGTGTGCTGTACCTGTCTTCTGAAGAGTACAATAGGTGAGCTGAACTTACTTCATTAGTTTAGACTCACACAAACTTCACTTTCTTTCCTTTAATGAAAATCGTGTATATATGCGACATTAAATCCAATTACTATTCTTTAACGAAGTAACTTTATGTTGGCACTGCTATACTTAAGCTATATTTTTAAATTAAACATGCAGTATTGTTCTACTCAGATATTAAATTACCTTCTTTCCTCACCAACGCTATTTGTTTTTGTAGTCATCTAGGATGTAGTGACATCCAGATAAGTGCATGGAATATTTAAAGTTAAATGCATTATAGATACGCACATTAAAATTTTAATGAGTTTATGTGAGCCACCTCAGTGATTTCTCAATAAAGCAACACCAGACTGTAAGTGGCTTAGTGCAACTAGTTGGGGAGGGCAAGAAAAGAAACTCACATGTTCATGGAAACAAAACCGAGACCACACAGTTGATTCTCATTATCCCTTGGTTAGTTCCAGTACAATAGTGGATATCAAAATCTGAGAATGGAAGTCCCTTAAATAAAATACTGAATAACTTGCATATAATTTATGCACATCCTTCTGTATACACTAAATCACCTCCAAATGACTGGTGATACTAATGCAATGGGAATACTGGGCTGCAGTTGTCATACTGGATTGCTTAACAACTGGGGAAAGTTTGCATATGCTTCTCTATGGAGTCAACTCTTTCCTTTCACCTTGGTGTGTGTTCTGAAGTCTGAACTAAAGGTGCCAGGCTCTCATGGCGCTTGCTGAATCATCTTACTGGCCCCACTGTGGAGGCCCACAAAGGTTCCTAGTGAGATCTGAGCTTGCTTTACCCAGCAGATCTGCATTAGAGGATGGCTTGACCATGTGTGTGGTTACCAGGTGATTGGAAGGGTTTGCACTTGGCTGTGCTAGGTCTTTGCTTCACCCCTTGGCATTCCTATAAATAGCCCTTTAGAAGAGACAGTAAGGGCCAGTGGATAAGGATCCAGGCTCACCTGAGGCTATCCTGTGTTTCTATCTGTTTCTCTTTCCTATATATTTCTATCTAAATCTCTTATCCCTCTCTCATCAAGAGTCCCTGGGGAAGAAAAAGTGGGAGCAGGTTTCCTACACCCCACCTTTTTGAGTAGGCTCTCACTGGGCTGAAGATCAATGAGTAAGTCATGCTTGCTGGCCAATGAGCTCAAGGCATCCTGTCTAGGCTTCCCCAGCACTGGGATTACAAATGTATGCTACCATATCTGGCTTGTATTTGTGTAGGTCCAGGGGATGGAACTCAGGTTCTCATGCTTGAATGGAAAGCTCTTTACCAACTAAGCCATATTCCCATCTTCTAAAAATTATTTTTGAAATGCAATTCAGGAAAATAGTCCCCTGGGACACCAGTGAAAACCTGAGTCATAAGCTCACCCTGCACCTATTGGGAACAGGTAAGGCCACATCTCTGGACTGGGCAGACCAGGTCCCTAGCTCCTAGACCCCAGGGGCACATTCTGTGCCCCTCCTCCAAGCCATTGGAGCCCCAGGGACTGGCCAGCTGCCTCTTCTCCCGACCCCTCACCAAGAAAACAGATCCTACCCTGCAATGGTTAGGAATAACTGCTTCCTGAGACAGAGCCCACTGGTGCCCATTGGGCTAAGATCTGCCCCCGAGACACAGAATCCATCAGTACTGACTGAACCAAGAGCTCGGTTAGACCAAGAGCTCCCATTAGACCAAGAATATCAATCAGACCAAGAGAGGCTCCCTTAGACATGACACCACTTACACAAAGTAGAGGAAGAGATGGATAGATGCCAGTGCAAAAATACAGTTAACAACATAAAGATCATTATGGCACCATCAGAACCTAGTGGTTCTACATCAACAAGACATGAACATTCCAAAGCAGAAGAAGCAGAAGAAATTGACCTTAAAAATAACTTTAAGAAGATGAGCCGGGCGTTGGTGGCGCACGCCTTTAATCCCAGCACTCGGGAGGCAGAGGCAGGCGGATCTCTGTGAGTTCAAGGCCAGCCTGGGCTACCAAGTGAGTTCCAGGAAAAGGCGCAAAGCTACACAGTGAAACCCTGTCTCGAAAAAACCAAAAAAAAAAAAAAAAAAAAAAAGAAGATGATAGAGGCCTTCAAGGAAGAAATAAAATTTTCCCTTGAAGAAATCGAAGAAAAGATAAACAAAAATTGGAAGAAATCAATAAATCCCTTAAAGAAAGCCAAGAAAAAGCAATTGAACAGGTGAAGAAAACAGTCCAAGATTTGAAAACTGAAATAGAGGCAATAAAGGAGACACAAATTGAGGGAATGCTGGAAATGGAAAATCTGAGTAAATGAACAGGAACTACAGATGCAAGCATAACCAATAAAATGGAAGAGATGGAAGAGAGAATCTCTGGTGTTGAAGATACAATAGAGGAAATAGATTCATCAGTCAAAGAAAACACTAAAGCCAAAAAAGTCATAACACAAAACATTCAGGAAATTTGGGACACCATGAAAAGACCAAACCTAAGTAAAAATAATAGGGATAGAAGAAGCAGAAGAATACCAACTCAAAGGCACAGAAAAATATATGCAACAAAATCATAGAAGAAAACTTTCCCAACCTAAAGAAGGAAATGCCTATGAAGGTACAAGAACCTTACAGAATACCAAACAGACTGGATCCAAAAAGAAGTCTCCTTGCCACATAAAAATCAAACCACTAAACATACAGAATAAAGAAAAAATATTAAGAGCTTCAAAGGAAAAAGGCCAAGTAACATATGAAGGCGGACCCATTAGAGTAACACCTGACTTCTCAATGGAAATTCTGAAAGTCAGAAGGTCCTGGACAGACATAATGCAGACACTAAGAGATCGTGGGTGCCAACCCAGACTATTATATCTAGCAAACCACTCAATTTCCATAGATGGAGTAAACAAAATATTCCATGATAAAACCAGATTTAAACAATACCTATCCACAAATCCAGCCCTACAGAAAGCACTAGAAGGAAAAATGCAATCTAAGGAAGTTAGATACACCCATGAAAACACAGGCAATAGATAATCCCACATCAACAAATGCTAAAGAAGAGAAACATACAACACTAACACTACCACCAAAAAATAACAGGAATTAACAATCATTGGTCATTAATGTCCATTAATACCAATGGTCTCAATTCACCTATAAAAAGACACAGGCTGACAGAATGGATATGAAAACAGGATCCATCCTTCTGCTGCATACAAGAAACACACCTCAATTTTAAAGACAGACACTACCTCAGAGTAAAAGGCTGGGAAAAGACTTTCCAATCAAATGGACTTAAGAAGCAAGCTGGTGTAGCTATCCTAATATCTAATAAAATAGACTTCAAGCTAAAATCAATCGAAAGAGATTGGGAAGGACATTACATACTAATCACAGGGAAAATCCACCAAGATGAAGTTATAGTTCTGAACATTTATGCTCCAAATACAAGGGCACCCACATTTATAAAAGAAACATTACTAAAGCTTAAATCGCACATCAAAACCCACACACTAGTAGTAGGAGATTTCAACACCCCACTTTCACCACTGGATAGATCTGCCAGACTGAAACGTAACAGAGAAATAAGGGACCTAACAGAAGTTATGACTCAAATGGAATTAATAGATATCTACAGAACATTCCACCCTGATACAAAAGAATATACCTTCTTCTCAGCACCCCATGGAACCTTCTCTAAAATTGACTGCATGCTCGGTCAAAAAGCAAATCTCAACAGATACAAAAAAAATTGAAATAACCTCCTGTATTTTATTGGACCACCATGGCTTAAATTTAGATTTCAACAACAACAAAAATTACAGAAAGCCTACAATCTCATGGAAACTGAATAATGCCCAAACGAATTACCAATGGGTCAAGAAAGAAATAAAGAAAGAAATTAAAAATTTCCTAGAACTCAATGAAAATGAAAGTACAACATACCCAAACTTATGGGACCCTATGAAAGCAGTGCTAAGAGGAAAATTCATAGCAGTAAATGCCCACATAAAGAAGTTGGAGAAATCTCACACTAGTGACTTAACAGCACAACTGAAACCTCTAGAACAAGAAGAAGCAAACTCACCCAGGAGGAATTGATGCCAGGAAATAATCAAAATGAAGGCTAAAATCAATGAAATAGAAACAAAGAGAACAATACAAAAAAAATCAATGAAACAAAAGTTGGTTCTTTGAAAAAATCAACAAGATAGACAAGCCCTTATCCAAATTAACCAAAAGGCAGAGAGAAAGCATCCAAATCAACAAAATCAGAAATGAAAAGGGAGACATAACAACAGACAATGAGGAAATCCAGAGAATCATTAGGTCATACCTCAAAAACCTGTATTCCACAAAATTAGAAAATCAAAGAGAAATGGACAATTTCCACATACCAAAGTTAAGTCAAGACCAGATAAATGATTTAAATAGACCAATAATCCCTAAGGAAATAGAAACAGTCATTAAAAGTCTTCCAACCAAATAAAGCCCAGGACTAGATGATTTCAGCACAGAATTCTACCAGATTTTCAAAGAAGAGCTAATTCCAATACTCTTCAAATTGCTCCACACAATAGAAACAGAAGGAACATTACCAATCTCTTTTTATGAGGCTACAGTTACCCTGATACACAAACCACACAAAGATGCAACAGAGGAAAGAGAATTACAGACTAATCTCTCTCATGAACATTGATGCAAAAATACTCAATAAAATATTGGCAAACAGACTCCAAGAACATATCAAAAAAGTTTTCCATCATGATCAAGTAGGCTTCATCCCAGGGATGCAAGGGTGGTTCAACATATGAAAATCTGTCAATGTAATATACCATATAAACAAACCAAAAGGAAAAAACCACATGATCATCTCATTAGATGCTGAAAAAGTCTTTGACAAAATCCAACACCCCTTCATGATAAAGGTCCTAGAGAGATCAGAAATACAAGGAACATACTTAAACATAATAAAGGCAATTTACAGCAAGCCAACAGCCAACATCAAATTAAATGGAGAGAAACTCAAAGCGATTCCACTAAAATCAGGAACAAGACAAGACTGTCCACTCTCCCCATATTTATTCAATATAGTACTTGAAGTTCTAGCTAGAGCAATAAGACAACAAAAGGAGATCAAAGGGATACAAATTGGAAAGGAAGAAGTTAAATTTTCACTATTTGCAGATGATATGATAGTGTACATAAGTGACCCCCAAAATTCTACCAGGTAACTCCTATAGCTGATAAACTCCTTCAGTAATGTGGCAGGATACAAGATTAACTAAAAAAAAAAAATCAGTAACCCTCTTATGTACAAATCATAAAAGGGCTGAGAAAGAAATTAGAGAAACATCACCCTTTACAATAGCCACAAATAATATAAAATACCTTGAGGTAACTCTAACTAAGCACATGAAGGACCTGTATGATAGGAACTTTAAGTCTCTGAAGAAAGAAATTGAAGAAGATATTAGAAAATGGAAAAATCTCCCATGCTCATGGATAGGCAGGATTAACATAGTAAAAACATGGCAATCTTACCAAAAGCAATCTACAGATTCAATGCAATCCCCATCAAAATCCCAACACAATTCTTCACAGACTTGGAAAGAACAATACTGAACTTCATATGGAAAAACAAAAAAACCCAGGACAGCTAAAATAATCCTGTACAATAAAGCAACCTCTGGAGGCATCACCATCCCTGACTTCAAGTTCTGTTATAGAGCTACAGTAATAAAAACAGCTTGTTACTGGCATAAAAACTGGCATGTGGACCATTGAAGATGCTAACATTAGTATGAACACCTGATTTTTGACAAAGAAGCCAAAACTGTACAATGAAAAAAAGAAAGCATCTTCAACAAATGATGCTGGCATAACTGGATGTCAACATGCAGAAGATTGCAAATAGATCCATATCTGTCACCATGCACAAAACTCAAATCCAAGTGGATCAAAGACATCAACATAAATCTAGTTACACTGAACCTGATAGAAGAGAAAGTAGGAAGTAGTCTTGAACACATTGGCACTGGAGATCACTTCCTAAATATAACACCAGTAGCACAGACACTGAGAGCAATAATTAATAAATGGGACCTCTTGAAATTGAGATGTTTTTGTAGGGCAAAGGACATAGTCAATAAGACAAAAACGACAGCCTACAGAGGTCTGATCTCCAGAACATATAAAGAATTCAAGAAACTAGACATCAAAATACCTAACAATCCAATTAAAAAAATGGGCTACAGAGCTAAACAGAGAATTCTCAACAGAAGAATCTCAAATGGCTGAAATGCATTTAAGGAATTTCTCAACATCCTTAGTCATCTGGAAAATGCAAATCAAAATAACTCTGAGATACCATCTTACACCTGTCAGA
>CABHPR010136648.1:1523-13514 GCA_902168415.1 Peromyscus melanophrys
CTCTCTCTCTCTCTCTCTCTCTCTCTCTCTCTCTCTCTCTCTCTCTCACACACACACACACACACACACACACACACACACTCACACACACTTTTTCTGACATGAACACATGGACAACACACATTTTAAAAAATCAGAAGAAATTTGGCATGTAAAGATTATAGGAAATTCAGATGTCAATGTTAATAAAGTTTTATTGAAATGTAGCCATGTTCATACATTGCTGTGACTGATTTTGTGTTGAAGCAGCAGAGTAACTTGTAGACATTTTATGTGGCACTGTAATTGCTTCTGCTCTGTACACTACAAATCTCCAACACTCAGTTACACTGTGGCAGCATACAGAGCCCCACATATATTGTTACACTGTTATGGTGGTGTGAATGAGAATGGCCCCATAGTCTCATAGATCTGAATACTTAGTCACCAGGGAGTGCACTATTGGAAAGGATTAGGAGGTGTGAACTTGTTGGAATAGGTGTGGCCTTGTTGGAGGAAGTGTGTCACTAGGGGTGGGCTTTGAGGCTTCAAAAGCCCAAGCTAGGCCCAGTGGTGCTCTCTCTTTGTTGCCTGCGGATCCAGATACAGAACCCTCAGTTCCCATACCTGCCTGCATGCTGCCATGCTCTCCCCACCATGAGAATAGTGGACTAAACCTCTGTGACTGTAAGCAAGCCCCATTAAAGGCTTTCCTTTGTAAGAGTTGCCGTTGGGCAGGAGAGGTGGGTCAGAGGGTAAGAGCACTGGCTGCTCTTCCAGAGGTCCTGAGTTCAATTCCCAGCCACCACATGGTGACTCACAACCATCTGTAATGAGGTCTGGTGCCCTCTTCTGGCATTCAGGCGTACGTGCAGGCAGAACACTGTATATGTAATAAATAAATAAATCTTTTTAAAAAATCCTATAAGCCAGGGCGGTGGTGGCGCAAGCCTTTAATCCCAGCACTCGGGAGGCAGAGCCAGGCGAATCTCTGTGAGTTTGAGGCCAGCCTGGGCTACCAAGTGAGTTCCAGGAAAGGTGCAAAACTACACAGAGAAACTCTTGTCTTGAAAAACCAAAAAAAAAAAAAAAAAAAAAAAAAATCCTTAAAAAAAAGAGTTGCCATGGTGTCTCTTCACAGAAATAGAACTAAGACAACTATAGTATTTTTTTTTTTTTTTTGTGGTGGTGGCGGCACTGTGCTGGTGCTGGGAATTAAACCTAGACCCTTAAGCATGCTGAGCTAGTACTTACTCTACATCTGAGCAATGTCTCATACCAATTTCATGATGAGTTTATCCATAGCACACAAGAAGGGAAAAGGAAGAGTAAACTTGGAGAGTTAGACTTTAAAGCACAGTACAGTGAGTGTTGGTCAAGTGCTGTGTTATACACAATCGCTGTGTTAAATGAACACCATTACAGGCTTTCCTTTGCTAGCCAGTGGAGGAGATCTTTATTGATAATAATTATTGCAACAGCCAAGGAAATTGATCGGAGACGGTAGGTCTGCTTAAGACTGTTAGCCTGCCGCTGAGAACGGGTTCTTCTGTTAGAGTGACATGGCAACTGAAAACAAGACAAGAAGGCGGTGTGTATGGCTGGTTTAGTAGCAGAGCTGGTGCTTAGCGTGCACAAGGACCTGGTGTCAGACCTCAGCACCCTGCAGAAGAAGAAAAGGGCAAATTATTTCAGTAGCTTTCTCTGGCTTGTGATAACCCAGTAGATCCTGATACTTCTCAGTTGCTTGAGGAGGCAATGGTAATTTGAGGTAATGATATAGTTGGCCACTGTGAATAAAATATACAATACGACTATTTTCAAAATTGAAGCAATAATTTATTACAGCTGAAGTATACTCCAGTAAGATATATTGCAACTGATGATAAGAATGTAAGTGGAGTCTAAAAATGTTTAGTTAAACAAAATTTACAAATCTTTCAAGAACAAGCTTTTTAAGTATATGATTATTCATTGTTTTACTCAGCAACGGAGAATATTAGATATTATTGAGCCAGTAGTTTCAGTGGTAAACTTTCATTTGCTCTTATGATATATATACATATAAAACAATTGTCGTTATATTAAGTTGTGTCAAAAGCTGAAGTGGGGACAGGAGAGAGGGTGCAGCAGTGTAGAGCACTTTCTCCTTCCCCAGAGAACCAAATTCATTTCCCACCACCTACATTGGTGACTGACTCACAGGCGATGTCTTCTGGCCTTGCTGGAACCACAGACATGTGGTATACTCATTCCCATACACACATACATATAAATAAAAAACCTTTTTAAAGGATCTTTTTTAAGCAGAAGTTGGAAATACTGACTTGGACTTGTTTGTCTTTTGTTTTCGTACGAGGCAGAGACTCGTGTCCATGATGGAAATAGAAGGCAGATTAGTTGGAAGAGCAAGGGGTCAGCAGCAGTGGGAGGACAGGAGGATGGGGGATATGTCAACACGCATTACAGCAATTTATGAAAGTACCATAGTGAAACCCACTGTTATGTGTGTGAGATAACTGAGTGATATCCCCTCCTGCAGGCTCCAAACTTCCAACTACAATGCCAGGATTAGTTTTGGACTTCCAAATGCAAAGGAGATATCCGTATTTCAGAATCTCTGTAACTGTGCAATTGAAGAGTTCCCACTCTTTGTCATTTGGAAGTGATTAGTCAGCAGTGTACTGACATGGTTCACAGCGCAATCTGTCCACCTCCCAAGTAATGAATGAATGTAATCAAACTTGGATGCCCATGATTATACCTCAAGTCTTACTACCAATTAGCATTCACAAATGAATATTTGCAGTTGAACCCAAAATAATTGAAATATTATCCTCCCCCCAAGTATTCCTTTCTTCTTGGTAGACATGCACTGATTAAAAAAAGAAAAAACTTTGAATTTTGTCCCAAAAAACCATGAAACTTCTTTTTCTTTCTTGTTATATAATATCCAGGAAACTTCCCTCCTGGTCTTTAGGACCTAAAATGTGTACTACTAACCCTCTACAGGGAAAAGGAAAAAAATCGTCAGCCCCTGGCTGAAAGTAAGAGAGTTTAAGAAAAGGGAAACATTCATAAACATTTTCTTAGCTCAGTGTTTGCTGTGGGATTTCCTTTGAAGGGAGACCTGTCCACTTGTCAAATGAAGTTACGCAGTTTACAAGCCATAGCCAAAGAATATCTGCATGTTGCAAACTTTATTAACCGAATCTTAATTTTGTTTATAGACAACATCAACTGGGCAAGTGGTGAGGATGACCATGTAGTTGCTAGAGCGGAATATGATTTTAATGCCACGTCTGATGAGGAAATCTCTTTCCGTGCTGGTGATATGCTAAATTTAGCCCTCAAAGGTAACAAATCATGGATATGTTGTAATGATCTTGAAGTTTTAATACCTGTAAAGGTAGTATTGGAAACTGAGACAGCATGACTTTACTTACAGTTAACTTGGAAATGGTTACTAGAATTTTGCTTTTGTCAGGTTTGGGGGGGCGGGGGAGGGGTTGGTTGATTTTTGCAGGGAAGAGATTGAGACAGGGTCTCATATTGTAGCCCAGGCTGGTCTGGAACTCACTATTAGCCCAGGTTGACCTCAGACTCATGGCAGTCCTCCTCCCTCAGCCTTCCAAGGGCTAGAACCACAGTGTTAGCCTCCACTCCCATTACCCTTTTTTTCCCTCCCACCCCTGCTTCCCCACCTTACTCTTCCTAACTAGTCCCCTCCTGATATTATGGACATGAGACCCTGTGTCAAAAAAACAGTAAAGTCAGAGAAAATACCCATAGTGGTGCCCCAGCAACACTTCTCTATCGCTTCTCTTCTAAATCAAAACACCTGAGTTCCAAATCTGTTTGTCCCTGCACAGTATACAATACTAAAGTATTAATTTCTCTAATTCTGATTCAAAATATGAAAGACACTGATGGGTTTTTGTTGATTTGTTTGTTTCAAGCAAAGTCTGAGTCCAGGCTTCCTCAAACTTGTCATCCCCCTGCCTCATCCTCCTGAGTATTTACAGGTGTATAGCATCATGCCAGGTCAACACTGATGTTAGTTTTCAGTTTTTGAGAGAACTGATTCTCCTTACCCACTGGATGAACCAACAGATAAAAACTTAATGTTCTTCAAGGTAGGACTGTTTAGTAAGTGTAAAGTATACTTTATAACACTTTGTTTTGGCTACTTAGTGTACTTTATTACTTTACTATAAATGTAAGGCTGGAACTGAAACTAGGCACCCTGGCACACGCCTATAATCCCTGCTCCTTGGGAGGCCAAAGCAGGAGGATTGCCAACCTGGGCAACTGTGAGATTCCCTCTCTTGTTTAAAAGAAAAATGGATCTAGAAGGGTTAAATGTGCTAGAGTTTGCTTTTGAGTGTGCGTGCACACGCTGCTTGTTTACATATCTCACTGTGAGACTTGGATTTTGGATTTTGCTTAGAATAGTTATCATTAATATTCTGTTGACCTCCAAATTATACTTACAAAGCTGTCTTTCTCTTTCTTCAGAGCGACAGCCCAAAGTGCGTGGTTGGCTTCTTGCTAGTCTTGATGGTCAAACTACAGGACTGATACCTGCAAATTATGTCAAAATCCTGGGCAAAAGAAGAGGCAGAAAAACAAGAGAATCCAGTAAAATACTCAAGCAGCAACAGTCTGTTACCAACCCAACATTAATTAAAGGAGTCACTACTGCCAACTCTTTGGATGAACAGGAAGCTGCCTTTGAATCTGTTTTTGTTGAAACTAATAAGGTTCCAGGTGCACCTGATTCTACAGGGAAAAATGGAGAGAAACAAGATCTTTGATATCTTTCATGTTTTCGTGCAGGTGAACAATACTTTAGAGTACTTTTAAAAATTATTTCCTACAGAGAAATTAATTTGCAGTTGAATGAAAGCATTTGCTCATGGCTGTCCCGGCACTTTGCTGCTAGAAGTTACTTAGTCACACACTAGTATGCTGGTCTAGCGATCTGGCTACACTTGGCCATTTATTGGACCGTGAGGACATTAGTTTCACCTAGCTTTTAGATTATGGAGATGGTTGTCAGTTTCATCTTATCTAAATCCCTAGGCTTATTGGAACAGTAAATTTGATGAACAGTGGAATACACAAGTTGCCTCAGAAGGGATCATTAATGCTTTTTAAAGTTCTGAGTTAATTGATTTGAAGTCTTCAAAAATTGAGTGATAACATCTACTTACAAGAACAGGCGAAAAGGCTGAATTTTTATAACCTTTTAAGTAAACTAAATAATAAAATTTTCTGATCTGTATTATGTCCAGTGTTGGATTTACTTTAGGTGATATGTTTCTACCTGCAAAAAATGGATACTATTATCTTTTAGTATTTATAAAAATGTATCGTTCAAAGGTCACTGGGAGTACTATAAAGGAGATAGTTCTAGAATGAGGGTTTCTTAATCTCTTTACAGTATAACTAGTTTTCATCCTGAGTAACGTCAGAATATATACATTTTACTTCTTTTCCTCCAACCAAGATTTAAGTCCTTTAATAGTGCACTTAATGATACAATCAGTTCTGGCAGTAATGATTTTTAATCTTCCTGAATTTTCTTCTTCAACATAGGAAAATTATTTTTATAAATTCCATAATCAGGATATACTTTAAACATTGAAAATGTGTCACACTGGGTAGATTTCTTTTAGATTTAGTTTTCACTACTGAGACTAAATAATTTACTTGCTATTTCCAATATATTATTTGACTTTTTTTTGGCTTAATGATTTAGTGTGTTTCATACAGTTTCCCCACAGAATTGGAAGATTCTTACCCTTGCTGTGAACAGACTACAAATTAATACCGTCAGAAATATACACAAGAATACATTTACAAATACTGCTAAAAACTGTGGTTTTGATAAGTGATTTGTGTTTTTACCTTTCATACAGATGTGTTTATCAAATAAGTAATTCTAGAGCAGTTCATATTAAGCCATATCTAACCCAATATGTACGAGGCACAGAAGAACTAGCCTTCTTGAGAAGGCCTGTCTGAAGTGAGAGTATAATAAGTGACTTGTCCTTTTACCTCTCGGACCTCTTTTCTGACACTGAGGTGGTAGCCTTCCACTCCACCACTGAACTGTGTCCCTAGCTCTCAAAACAAATATGAACTTAGTCTTGAGATGTCTACCTGCTCGCATGTCTAAATGTTACTCTAGACATCTAGATTAAATAATAGTAATAAAATAGAAATGAAATGTTGAGTCGGCACCATTTAGATTTTTTTTTTTTTTTCTCTCTAGAAGATGAGCTTTAAGATAGGATTTGTGACTGATAGCTGTATAGGAAAGAAGCTTAGGCAAATAAATGACAAGAGCGTTTCTTTTAGGGTCTTTACTGTTTGCGGACTGTACTAGATGACGGTATTAACCGGTAGCTACTTTTGTCCATTTTTATTAAAATTTTATTAAAGCAATTGTAGCACTAGAAAGGCAGAAAAATTTGCAGCCGTTTTTTTTTTTTTTAATCACAGCAGACTTAGAGTAATTTTTAGAGAAGATGGAATGTACTGGTCACAGCTCCAATATTATTAATTTAGGGGTTTCTTTAAGTAGTGCTACCTCACAAGAAACTCCATTTTCAATTAACTAAATCACAAGTTACAGTAAGAAAAGAAGCCTCCAATTTTTTCACTGTAGTTTGTCAGCTCGGAGGGAAAATGATACAAGGACTATAAATGTTTTCATGATCTTCTTCAGGGACTGGACCCAGTCTGTCAGTGTATCACAACTATCCACTTCCCTGAGTACAGCTGATGTTTATGTTGTGTTTTCTTTAATGGAAAAAGGAACAAATTACAGTTAAATTTTTATTTTTAATAGACTGTGAAAATACTTTTACTGGAAAAATAAAAATATTTTAAACTTAATTTCTTTTTTCAAGATAAATGTTCACTTGCAAATCAGAGTTAATATAGTCTACAGGGTTTGTGTGTGTGTGTGTGTGTGTGGCATTGTATATAGTTATGTTACTACAAGCCAGGGAGTCTTGTTCTGTTCTTTTTGATTTAAAGAAAAATAGTACGTTTGCATTTGTAGAAAAATTATCTACAGGTGAGTTAAATAAATAAGAGAAAAAATCTTGAATTTCAATTTGGGGAGACTTGGGCAGTGAAAAAGTGACTTAGTGGGTAAAAGCATACTTGCCACCACGCCCGACTTCCTGAGTTCGGTCCCCAGAGCCCACGTGGGAAGAGTGAACCAGCCAGAGCAAGCTGCCCTCTGACCCCCACAGCTGCACTGTGTCACAAACGTGCACACACCAACTAAATAAAAATGTCACGGAGTTTGAAGACCTACATTCCAGACTGAACTCTACTTACTCACTGGAAGTTTTAAGTTTCATTACTTTTCAGTTTCTTCATTGATAGCATTGAAGATAGTTGCCACATCTGCCTTTTATTGGAGCTTCCTTTTTTAAGGACATTAAAAAGTAAAATGGTGTGACAATTTTATGTTTTATAAGTTTTTCCTTATGCACTTAAACATCTTACATCCTTTGTGAATGTCACAGAGTATTCCAGCCCAAAACCTCAGATTCACATGTATTTAGTTAAGAATTAAAATTAGGGCCTAGAGAGGTGACTCAGCAGTCAAGCACTTACTGTTGCAGAAGATCTAGGCTCAGTTCATCACATCCACATCCAACTGTAACTCCAGCTCCAGTAGATCCAAGGCCCTCTTCTGGCCTCCACAGGTACTGCATGCATGTGATGCATAGAAACTCATGCAGGCATACAAACATATATAGTGTAATAGTAAACATACCCATAAATAGTAAAAAACAGTTAAAATTAGTGCTGGGCATGGTAATGCAAAATCTAACTTTTTTTTTAACAAGTTGAAGCTTAGTGTAGTGGCACACATCTTTAATCGTAACAGAGGCAGGCACATCTGTGCTTTCAAGACCAGCCTGGCCTACTTAGTGACCTCCGGGACAGCCAGGACTACAAGAAGAGACCCTGTCTCAAAAACTAAAAATTAGCCGGGCAGTGGTGGTACATGCCTTTAATCCCAGCACTCGGGAGGCAGAGCCAGGTGGATCTCTGTGAGTTCAAGGCCAGCCTGGTCTACAAAGCGAGATCCAGGACAGGCACCAAAACTACATGGAGAAACCCTGTCTCAAAAAGACAAAAAACAAAACAAAACAAAACAAAAAAACCTAAATATTAAAGGCGAGGCAGTGGTGGCGCACACCTTTAATCCCAGCACTCAGGAAGCAGAGGCAGGTGGATCTCTGAGTTCAAGGCCAGCCTGGTCTAAAGAACAAGTTCCAGGACAGGCTCCAAAGCTACACGGAGAAACCCTGTCTCAAAAAACCAAAAATAAATAAATACCAAAAAAGAAAAATAAGTGGAATATTTATCAAACTCAAGAAATTTGGCCAGGCGGTGGTGGTGCACACCGTTAATCCCAGCACTCGCGGGGCAGAGCCAGGCGGATCTCTGTGAGTTCAAGGCCAGCCTGGTCTACAGAGCGAGATCCAGGACAGGCACCAAAACTACACGGAGAAACCCTGTCTCAAAAAATAAAGCGAAAAGTCAAGAAATTTTCTTTTCTTAGTGTTGCCTTGAAATGTCCTTTTATATTGTGTAGCTTCTTAGTGTATCTCTTGGGAGAATAAACTTTGTTTAAAGACAATTAGTTACTTATAAATCATGTCACAGTTTAGCATATTTTGTATTGTACATCACATTTCAAGAGAGTCTTTAACTTAAGTCTTAAGTGTTTCTGCTCATGTAAAATAAGTTTTGGGTTTTGCTCATAATTTATTGATTATATTCTTCATCATTGGTGACACCAGTTTCATCCCCTACTTCTCATTCCCACCTGTATTTAGTGTTTGTCTTTCCTAGATATCTTCCATACTTTGGATATAGTTCTCTAAAAAGCTATATAAAAGTTTGGAAATTTTTAAGTGTTATATAAATTATATTGCAGTATAAATTTTATTCTGCTTATTACTTTTATGAAATTGGGTTTTCAAACCTATTTGTGTGCTTTTGGCCAGCAGATACTCCTGTATTGTGTCTACATACCATAGTTCACCTCTTCATCTGGTCATAACCCTTGTCATTCTCCACTCCTGCTCTGCAGATTTGTCTTCCTCTGAGTTTACTGGGTCTCCTGTCTGTCTGCCTTAGAGGGAACGAGGTCTTTCATATGTGCAGATTGAATTTAGAAGCTAAACCAGTATTCTCTGGAAAGGTGTCCAGTTTTCCATCCCCCAGCAAGACGTGAGCATTTCCCACTTCTCTTATGTGTTCCCAGAACTTGACTTTTTTAAATGTTTTTGTTAATCTGATGCATGTAAGTTGTTTTTTCTTAATCTGCATTGTCTGGTTACTGAGACTATGTATTAGTTTCCTCACACTGTGATGTTCTTACAGAAACAGCCTAATGCAAGGGTTTCTGTTGGGGTCCCTACGAGCATCACAGGGAAACGATTCTCCTGAGGCTAAGAATGAAACTTGGGTCACAACTTTAGCCCATGCTGTGTCAAAAACTTGTAGAGTCTGACCAAGCTTTACACATAGTGAACCTTTGGGAAGGGCTTCCATGTGACAGTTATTTAGACATACATAGAAACTCTTGCAAAGTGCAGCTCTTTAGCAAAGCACCTGTAGTCTTTACCTTAAGATGGGTCTTATTCACAGAGAAACTGTTCAGGATAAGGCCTGAAGAGGAAGGATTTGTAACAGGCATAAAGATGAGTCCTGTTGATTGAGGATGCAAACTACATGAGACCTGTTTCATGATGATGGGTTCTAATCACTGAGAGACAAAGCTCAGGATTTGGGGGGATTCAGATGAAGGCTGCTCCATAGAATAGCAAAGATGACCAGGTTGTTGGACAGCATCCACTCCAGCCTTCCCAGTGAGCAGACTTTCCTTCCCTTGAAGAAAAAGCCTGATGTTCAACAACTCTGGTTTTTCTAATGCTTTCTGTAAGCTGTGCCTCCTACAGGCTTACTTATTTCAGCTCGGTGTTTGAAAAGTGTCAGTCCATCGTGGCAGTAGAGCGAATACAGGACAGGGCCAGGGCAAGTACAGCCAAGAACATGCCCCAGTTACCTCCCTTCTCTAAATAACTGCACCCCCACATTCACCCCCTCCACTAATGCTGTCGTATTTCAGTCCATCAAAGGATTAGCCCATTTATTTGATCAGAGACCTCTAAATCTAATCGTCTCTGGAATTGGACACCCAGAGTGTGCTTTACTAACCCAGGCATTTCTCAGTCCGGTTGCTAGCAAGATTAACCATCACAAGGAAAATATATACTAATTTTTTTTCAGTCATTCTAGTTAACCATTTGTGGACTGTACAGAGTTTGCTCACTTTTCAGTATAAGATACTGTATATTTCCAATATCGTTTGCCTATCAGGTTGAAAAGTTAGAGATAACTTAGTCTTGTTATTGTCATTTATTATTTATCTTTGGTATCTTTAATGGGATGGAAATTCTCCCCAGTTGTTTGTTTTACATCTTCCTTTTTGTTAGTTTATAGTTTTGCTATTTACATTTAATTGGAATTGAATTTCTTAGCTGTCCTATGAGGGTTGAATCCAACTTAAGTCCTTTGCTCATTAGAAAAGAGTAATAAGCTAAACCCCTTCTTTCTCCCTCTATTTATAAGAGAAAAAAAATAGGAGCAAGGCATAGTGGTACAAGTCTGTGGTCCTAGCACTTGGAAGATAGAGGCAGGAAGACCAGGAGTTCAGAGTCACCCTCTGCTACAGCGTGAATTGGAGGCCAGCCTGGGCTGCGGAGGTCCCTGTATCGAAGCAACGACAGCACTCCTTTGTTGGTGGTGTTCCTTGTAGGACGGTAGAACCTCCCTCCAGGGAGTCCCCTAACTTCATGCTTCCTGTGCACAGGAGGCATACTAAAGGATGCTCCCTCTGCCGTGCCGTTTTTCTAATACACTGTACCGTTCTATAAGCTTACATGCCCACGCTGCCTGGTTTCATTTTGAGTCCTGTCTGCGTATCTTCTTGGTGTACTGAATAGAATTGTAATCAGCATCCCTAACACCGTGTACTAAACAACACATATTGTCCTCATTTCACTGTGTACCAAATCCTTATATGTGTGAAAATATTCTGTTGGTATGTGTAGTTCCTTACCCAGGACAGTACTTTTTATCTGTGTGTACAATGTGTATGTGCAGGTCCATACATACTGAAGCGCACATGTGGAGCTCGAGAACAACCTCAGGTGTAGTCCTCAGCTTTGTTTGAAAAGGGGTCTCTTGTCTTTTTCCACTGCATGTGCCAGGCTAGCTAGCCTGCAAGTTTCCAGGGCACTCTCCTGTCTCCGGCCTCCATCTGCCTGAAGGAATGCTGGGATCACAGACACACATACTACTACACCCAGCTGGGCCTGGGTTCCGGGGATCCAAACTTCAGTTCACACGTGCATGGCAAGCATTTCATCCGTTGAGCTGCTTCCCCACCTGACAGAATTGTCCTAACACCACTCCATGACATGTCTTCCTGTCTAATAAAGGAGTAACTTATCATTGTATCACTCTGCTAGAAATAACTACTTAGAGATTTCATTCTTCTGTATAGATTTTAGCATCAGTTTATCAATCCCCTAAAGCAAACTGACGAGATTCACATTGGAACTCAATTGAATTTGTAGATGAATTTAGAGTTGACATATTTACAGTGTAAAAAATCTCTTTGTTACTCTGGTCTGTTTATTCAGAACATTTCTTGTTATTACCGTTGAAAATTATAGCCTGTTATTTCCAATGCAGAGAAGTATATTGGATTTGGTGTATTGATGTTGTGTTGTAGCCTTGATGAGTGCTAAATCCCAATGTTGCTGATGTCCTTGGGTTCTATGTCAAAATATAAATGCAAATAGTGGTAGTTTTCCCTCCTCTTCAGTCCTTATCCCTCTCATTCCTTTATTTATTTATTTATTTATTTATTTATTTATTTATTTATTTATTTATTTATTT
>CABHPR010136648.1:13524-26272 GCA_902168415.1 Peromyscus melanophrys
TTTATTTATTTATTTATTTATTTATTTATTTATTTATTTATTTATTTTGGCATGGGTAGGCTTGTCAGTCTGTGTTTCATAGTAATTGTAATAAGCAGGCCCTTTTATCTTCTTCCAACTGAAGAGTCTAAACCTGCTCAATTAAGTGCCATGCTTGCCATGAGCTTTCTGCTAGCCAGTCTTTATCAGAAATCTCCTTTAATTGCTAATTTAAATCTTTGTTTCCTTAGGTGGTCTATAATGAATTATACTAATTTACTGATATTAGCCAGCAACTATGGTGCATGTTTGAAATCCCAGCACTGAGGAAGATGAGGTAGGAGGATCATTGTGTTCAAAGCCTGCCTGAGCTACATAATAAGGATGTCTCAAAAAGCCAAAGCAAGTAGATAGACATTGATTTATTGATACTAACCCATTTTTGCATTGTTATTTGATAAAAAAATTTAAGCGAGCCGGGCAGAGGTGGCACACGCCTTTAATCCCAGCACTCAGGAGGCAGAGCCAGGTGGATCTCTGTGAGTTCGAGGCCAGCCTGGACTACAGAGTGAGTTCCAGGACAGGCTCCAAAGCGGCACAGAGAAACCGTGTCTCGAAAAACCAAAAAGAAAAAAAAAAATGTAAGCGAATTTAATTTAATCAAATATGTACAATATAAATAAGTGTACAGGTAACAAAATGAGGCAGCATGAAGGAACCTGGCTGTGTGTAGAAAAGACAATGTTGGCCTTTTCCCAGAGGGATAAACAGGGATGAGGCACTAGGCTATAGTCTGACTTCGGTTTTTGGTTTTTTTTTTTCTGATAATTTACAAGTATCTTTCTGGGAAAGTCATTGGGCAAGACCCTGAACAAAAAGTGCATTTTGAAGAAAAAACAAAACAAAGGTAGCTATTAGAATTGGCTATCTGCCTGTAATATAGTTGGGAAGATTGGGCTTCAGTGAGGAACAAGGTTCAAGAGGCAAATTAAATCCTCCTTCAGACAAAGGATTTAGTAGAGTGGGACAGTCTGGTTTGAAGTAAAAGACTTCTGGTACCCAGGAAGAGCAGAGCCTGTTTTTTTAAGGTCCCTTGTGAGAAAGTAAGCTGAAGGAGGTAGTTTGCTGAGTGGAATGAGTCCAGGGTCAGTTGAGATGACCTAACTGGACTAAGAGATACTGTTTTCTTGTATTTCTGGCTGAGACAGGTGTTTGAAAAGTCCAAGAACAATGGACCTACTTAGTGACAAAGATCACTTGCCCTGCCTGTCGTCATCTTTCTCTGTTTAGGGCCTTGCCATTGGGAAGGGCCTGTTCCCGATGGGGACAGAGAGAGTTCCTGTCCATGTGGCATGACAGGCTGTTTAAACTTTTCTACTTTTAAGCTCTCTGTAGCACCAGCTCGAAGCAGATCGAGAGAAATACCGCAGGGTTCCCAAATGGTCCATGGAGCAATGCTTGAAGAAGAGCTCGTGCATCAGCAAGCCAAATAGAGATAAAAATGAGGCTCCCCCAGGCATCAGCAGGCTGAGGTGTGCTGCCGTAGAGGTCAGTGTGTCAGAGACAACCCTCAATGTCCGGTCATCTGCTCAGTCAGACCTGCTTACTTGCTCTTTGATGCAGTTATCCTGGGCCCTCTCCCTTTACTTCCGGCTCCTTTGCCCTTTCTTCTTTCCCTACTCCAGATTTGCCTCCTTGACTTTCTCCTTGGTGAGACAAACAGTTTTCTGGAAGTGCTGGGAAACTTGCTGTGTGCTGTGTAAAGTGAGACCTTGAACTTGAATGTCTAAAATGTCTTTGATTCTCCTCTCAAGTGGAATCATAGTTTCGGTATTGAATTCCAGGTTGATTTTATTACTTTAAAAGTATGAAGGAGCTTCTCGGTTGCCCTCTAGATTCTATTGTGCTCACTGAGAAATCTGTCTGAAGCCATCCTGATTTCTTTGTTTGTTTCCCTTCTCTGGAAGCATGTAGGGTCCTCTTTGCCTTCATCGTTTCTAAGTTTTGCAATGTACCTTTAGTGTATATACATTGTATCTATTCAGATTCGAAATTCATATCCTTCAAATCTGGAAACTTTAATTTCTTCCCTCTGAACATTTCTTTTCTTATAACACCCTTTGCTAGTCTATTATATCTTCTTTTGTCTATCTAAGGTTATTAATAATTGTGAATTCTTTTTGTTCAGTTTCCATTTTCCTAAAAATCCATTCCCCTGTAAGTCATTTGTGTATATGTTTTTATCTTAAACACAAATCTACTTTAATATTTAATAATAATTATATCTGAAATTTTTCAGAACATTGGTTATTAAATATAATACACTTTAATATCTTAGCTCCAGTAAAGATGGACTATGACCAAATAAAATTATAAACATATTGAGGAGAGAGTTACACATGCTATGTTTAAAATGTAAATACCATTACCATATTTAATGAGTCTATCAAAGCATATCAAGTAGATTTTGGTGGTGAAACTGATGGGTTTATGTTAGGTGAATCTGCCCAACAGTAGTCTGTTTACTCAATATGCTTTCTGTGTTTTTGTTATGTATGTGTTTCATGTGACTTTCATGATGAATGATATTTTCTGCTGATCTTAATTCCTGCTTAACTTTAAGAGACTGGACCGCTGACTGGAGGCTTTGTGCATACAGGCGGGCTGGCTGGCTGTGAACTCAGTGTTAAATCTAATCTGAAAGGCATGGTGTAGAGCTTGGTAATGTTTTCTTGTTTATCCACCCAGTCTCAAACAGTGACCCCCCCAGACGTACAGACTGACCAGGACGGCAGACCAGAAAGTCCCTTAAGTACAGGTAGGCAGATACAGTGAAGGGTGGTAAAGGATTGAAGTTTCTCTTTCCAAACTTACCAACCAGCTGACTTGTTCTTCCAGAGGGAAGAAAGAAGCAGGAGGGGTGTTTCTCTAGAAAATATTTCTGTATGGAAACATGGAGTAGAGAATTAGCTCAGACAGAATCGTATTAGCTTGGATTTATGTTTTCTAGTTTGTCTTAATGGTTGCTTGTGTTTTAGGTTTTGTTTTTCTCTTTCCTGTCGTAAAGAGGAATTTATTTCAAAGTTAAAACTTGCTGATAGTTAGCCAGGCGATGGTGGTACACACCTTTAATCAGGTGGCAGAGGCAGGTGGATCTCTGTAAGTTCAAGGCCAGCCTGGGCTACAGAGTTCCAGGACAGCCAGTTCTACGCAGAGAAACCTTGTCTCGAAAAACCAAAAAAAAGAAACTTGCTGATAGTTATCCATGGTTTTGTCAATAGTTACTTCAGATAATTCTGCCACTTTATTGCAAGCTTTGTGCTTATCACACTTGCTGTTTCTTTTACTTACCAGCTATATTAGTCAGGGTTCTCTAGAGGAACAGAACTTATAGAACGGAGAGAGAGAGTGTGTATACATATATAAATATAAATATATATGTATAAATATATATATATATAATGAGTTTGCGTGTGTGTGTGTGTGTGTGTGTGTGTGTGTGTGTGTGTGTGTGTGTGTATGTGTGTGTATGATGGTTTACAGGCTGTGGTCCAGCTAGTTCAACAGTGCTGTCTACCAATGGAAGATTCAAGAATCCAGTAGTTGTTCAGTCCATGAGGCTGGATGTCTCAGCTGGTCCTCTGTGTACTCTATAATCCCAAAGGAGGAGGCTCTGATGCCAATGAAGGAATGGACTTGCCTAGCAAGAGCAAGCAAAGAAAGAGGCTCGCTCCTCCTTGTCCTTTTCATAGGCTACCAGCAGAAGCTGTGGTCTCCGTTAAAGGTTTATCTTCCCACCTCAGAGTTTCAGATTAGAAGTGGTTCTTTCCACTTCAAATGATTTAATTAAGTAAAAGTCCCTCACAGGTGTGCCAGCCATTTGGGTTTTAGTTAATCCAGACGTCGTCAGTTTGACAACCGAGACTAGCTGTCACAACAGCCTTCTGTCGCGTCCAGTTTTCTTCTCTGGGTTTGTAAACTCTGTGTGCCTTCTTTATTCATGGAGTAGTTGCTTCTAATCCAGTTTATTTATTTTTTATCTCTGCTAACATTCAAATACAGGAGTCTTAGGACAACACAACGATGCTGGCCTGCTGTTATCCCCCATGGTTTCTCCCAGAGAATCAAGCACTACTGCCCTTCCCTATATTCTGCCACCAGTGATTATCATCTCTAGTTTTTAGTTTAGATTGTTGCAGTTAATTTCAATATTGTTCTATCTGAACAAACATCTTCTCTGGCACTCTTTGTTTTTACACATTCACTTACTATATTTAACTGTCAAAATAGTACGGTGTTGTGGTTCTAAAAAGTAAATTTGTGTTTTGTTTTTTAAAGCATAGACGGATACAAGTTCTCAGAGTTTTGATCCCCAAAGCAATCATATTTAACCTCTTCATTGTTTTGTGTGTGTATGTATGTGTGTGTGTGTGATGCATGTGGGTGTGTGCACATGTTGTATGCAAGTGTGTGTCATGTGTGCATGTGCATGCACAGATAGAGGCCAGACACTCATGAGCTTCTTCCTCAGTCCATCTCTACCTTTTGTATGAGGCATGGTCTCTCATTGAACCTGGAGCTCATTGGTTGGCTAGACTGGCTGCCAGCAAGCTCCAGAGATTAGCTGTCTATGTCCAACATCCCTATGTCCAGTGCTGGAGTTTCAGACACTGGGATCAGACTTGTGTTCTCATGCAAACACTTTCCAACTGGACATCCTCCCCAGATCTGCTTCTTCTGTTTGTTTGTTTCTTTAGTTATGAATATTGTCATCGTGCTATGTCTTGATTTATCAGTGTAAGATTATTAACCAACCACATACCCCCAGGGAGAACTTGTCTGCATTATACAATGACCTACTTAACCTTACCCATCTTCCCAATATGGTCTTTGAGCTTCCAGTTAGGTCAATAAAAATGTCTCCTGGGGATTATGTAAATATTGTTTCCTCACTCTATTGATCATTTCCTATGCAAAACCTAGCTTTCTTAACTAATATTGTCCGGTTCCTTCATTTGTCTGGTTTCTCTGGACTGATGTAGCATGTGAGGATGGAGCTTGGTGTTTGCAAATGTTGAGCCTTTCTGAGAACCTAATGTGCTCACAGTTGTCAGAATCCCTGTCTTAGTAATTGCATCTGCTCCACTAAAGTTAGTTACCTTACATCCCTTTCTCACTTAACAAAAGTTCTATCTTTTGTTGTGTTCACTTCCTCCTTTATCCTTCCGTATGTAACACTTGTTCTTTTAGCAGTATTGCGGAAGAGATTTGAACAGAGAGGAGACAAAGGTGAATAGTCAGTCTTCTGTATTGAACTGGAGACTAGAGTCTTCTCCTGCAGCCATGTACCCTTGAGAGTTGTGGGTAGTGCTGCCTGGACCACCTCCCAGTGTTTGCTTAACCCACTTCTACAGGCTTTTGTCCCCACCAGGGTCCTCTTGTTGAAGTTACCCTGCTCTACTGCCCGTTGGACTGTTCCCAGCTTCATTCTGGTTGACCTTTTCTGGAACAGTTGGTCACTCACTCGCTCCTTGAAATAATTTTTCACTTTGCTTCCCGAAGACCACACTTTGGGTTTCCCAGCAGTATTGCCAACCTTTCTTTCAGTTTTCATTGCTGGCTTCTCTTCATATCAACCCTTAGTTGGAGGGCCTCCGGGCTGAGACTTTGGACGTGGACTTCTTCCAATGCATTTGCTTCCTGGGAACTTTTAGGATTCCGCTTTCTAATTCTGTAAATTTCACAATCATTATATTCATTCTTTTGTCCTTTTGGAACTTAAATTAGACCTGTTTTGAGTCTTACTTTGCCCTCTACGTCTGTGTCTGTCGTAACTTCTGTTTGTCTCTGTGTGGTCTAATCTGGATACATTTTAAATGTCTCTTTTCTTCTTACACAGCTGTGTCTTATTTACAATTCTTTCACTGAAGTTTTTTAATTTCTATAATTTTGATTTTTAGTAATTATATTTCATTCATTTATCCTTTTAGCCTCCCATTCATTCCTGATAGTTTATTACTCCTTTTATGTAGCACACCATGAAGAACTCCAGTACCTGGAATCCTTGGGAATAAAATGTGTTGTTTTTGCTGTCTCTTCATATTATATATATATATATAAAAATCGATCTTTATGAGCTCTCTGCTTGTTAACTTGTGTGGATTCTGCAAGCCAGTGGTGGAGAAAACCTAACTCCACACAGGATTTACTTCACCTCTATTGGTAGGTAGGAATGAATAGTGTTGGGGCCTTGCTGTTTTAAAACCACCTCACTCCTCTCTGGAAGGTCTTGCATAGGAGTGGGGAACCAGAGTGACCTTCCACGCACTCTGTCTACCGGCTCAAAGCCCAGTGTCCTGAGAGCCGGGCCCTCGGAAGGGCGTCTGCCCCCATTGCATCCCTCCATGTACCTCTGCTCTTCCTAGTTCCACTCAAGTCCGTTCTGATTGCTTGTGCTCCTCTCTCCCGTTTCCTTTAAGGCCGTCAGTGCTTTTAATGTATGTCTCAGCCAGAAGTAGAAATTCCTTCCAGTTTCTAGGATCTAATATGCAATTACTTAGTAAGTTTTACCTTGTGGAAAATAATATAGAGTGGGTTTGCTTCTTTGGGTGGTTTAGGGTTTTTAAGTACAAAAAATATTTCATTTCTAAAAGCTAGTCCTTAGTTAGAAATTAACTGAGAAATATGCTCCTGGAGAAATATAGGGGAAAACTGAGACCAAAAGATATTAATGCTAGAAAATAGGAAGGATTCTAATTCTGGGAAAAAATAGCGTTATGGAACATTTTTGTCACAAATCTAACATAGCCTTAAACTGAAACTAGCATTTGAAAACTTGTGCCTTTAGACCTGGGAAATTTCCTAAATATTTTGTAACTCTTCAGAGAAAAGGAAAATACTTTTATAATGTGTGGTTCATGTATATTTTGTAATCTACTGTAATGTTCTTTGAAATCCTTGAAAATTAGTCAACCATGTAAGATCCATGGCAACTAAATCATAAACTCAATGGAAAAACACACACCTTAAGCAACCATTGTATTAAATAGTTTTTGTGTGGTTTTCCACTTGTATGTGAAAACATAAACTTTGAAAAACCAATAAGCAGTTGGGAGTGGTGAGATAGTCCATAGCTGAAGGCACTTGCCATACAAACCGGGTGATCTTGAGTTCAGTCCCCAGAACCCATGTAAAGGTGGAAGAGAGCTGACCCTATACAAAGTGTCCTCTGACAACCACACATGGGCCATGGTGCGCGCATGTGTGCACGTGCGTGTATACACGCACGCACGCGCACGAATGCACACTTTTTTTTAAAGGAGCTAGAGATGTAACTCAGTTGTCAGAGTGCTTCTCTAGCATTGACAAAGCCCCAGGCTCCATCCAGGGCATTGTGTAAACCAGGTGAGGCGGCACATGCCTGTCTCTAATCCCAGCACTCAGGAACTGGAGGAGAAGGATTAGAAGTTCAAGATCATCCTTACCCCATAGTAAATTCTTAATACAAATGGCCAACAAATTTTCCTTCTGGGGTTGTAAGTACTATAAATATTAAATTTCTAATAACTACTCCTTAATTTGAAATTAACATATAACTCCATACAGTGAAAATGGATCAAATTCTTTTTGTTGTTGTTGTTGGAATGGAAGATGAGCAGACTAAGATGTTTGGTAAATTAATAGTTATTGTGAACATCTAATTGAGGAGTCTTCTTGTATTTTCTTTCCCTTGAGTCCTAACCACATTTTCAAGAGCAGAATATTTCACTTCTAATCACTTTTTAAAATGTTGAGTCAAACCTGTGTTTGGATTATAGCTTTGCCATTTTTCTAGGAGAATTTACCCTCTGAACCTCACTTTCCTCATATATAAAGTAGAGATAAAAGTCATACTGTGTGGGTTGTTAAAAAGACTAAAGGCTGCTTTGTGTTGTTCACTTAGCCAAGCACTGAACATAAGCTTTTCCATCTTATTTTTTGACATGTTATATGCATGGATGTCTTGCCTTCACATATGTCTGTGCACCATGTGCATGCTTGATGCTTACCAAGGTCAGAAGAGGACAACAGATCTCCTGGGTCTAGAGTTACAGGTGGTTGTGAGCCACCACATGAGTGCTGGGAATCAAATCCATATCCTCTGGAAGAAGAGCAGCCAGTGCTCTTAACCACTGAGCCATCTCTCAATAGCAATGGAGTTCATTTTTATTCTCACATTTCACTTAGATAAAGATTGCAGAGACTCCAACCAGGGAAGCAGGGAAGCTAACTACAGATCTTCACCTTTCCTCAGCTCCTCCAAAACCAACCTCCCAGGCTTATCCCAAGCTCTGTAGCAGGTCACCTGCTGTGGCCACTTCACTCTTTGCCCCCATTTCCAGGAAATAAGCAGATCCTGGTGGAGCACCCTGCTTTCCTCCTTCCTGTGGACTCCCACTTAGCCCTCCTCCAGCCCATCCCTATCCCTAAGTGTCAGCTCCCAATTCATAGAAATACATTTTCCCTGGAACCCCCAGTAGCCACATCTGTCAGAATCCGAGAAGAATTTCTACCAGGCAACACACAGTCACCACACACACCTAAGAACCAGAGACGGCAACAAAAACCAAGGAACAAGACCACTTGTCAGTACCTAGAATTAACAGTCTTTCCAAACCCAAATGTCTGGACTCCAGTGTAAAAACACAGTAACAGCCAGGACAATACGTTGCCACTAGATCCAGCAACTCTATGACAGCAGGCTCTAAGCATAGCAGCATAGCTGAAACCCAAGAGAAGTACCTTAAACTAGCCTTTATGAATATCATAGACGCTCTTAAAGAGGAAGTTAATCCCTTAAATCTATGAAAACATAAACCGTGGAAGGAAATTAATAAAACAGTTCAAGACCTGAAAGTGGAAATAGAATCAATATAGAAAGCCAAACTAACAAATCTGGAAATGAAAAATTTAGGAACTCAAACAGGAACTTCAGAGGCAAACCTCACCCACAGTATACAAGAGGTAGATGAGGGAATCTCGGGCATTGAAAACATGATAGAAGAAATGGATACTTCAGTCAAAGGAAGTGTTAAATTTGAAATGATAGCACTAAACATCCAGGAAATTTGAGACACTATGAAAAAACCAAATCTAAGAAGAATCCAAATAGAAGAAGAAACCCACGTCAAAGGCACAGAAAATATTTTCAACAAAATTGTAGAGGAAAATTTCCCTAACCTAAAGGAGGAAATGCCTATCAAGGTACAAGAAGCATACAGAACACCAAATAAACTGGACCAGTTGGCACATAATACTAACTGTACAAAACAATATTAAAAGCTGCAAAGGAAAAAGACCAAGTAAAATATAAAGGCAAACCTATTAGAATAACACCTGACTTCTCAAATAGAGACTCTAAAAGCCAGAAGTATGTGGACAGATGTGATGCAGACTCTTAAGAGACCACAGATGCCAGCCCAGACTGCTATACCCAGCAAAACTTTCAGTCACCATAGATGGAGAAAATAAGCATTTCATGATAGAACCAAATTTAAGCAATATCTACCTACAAATCCAGCCCTATGGAAGGTGCCAGAAGGAGAACTCCAACCTAAAGAGATTAACTACACCCAAGAAAACAAGGAATAATAATCCCAAACCAGCAAATAAAAGGGGAGAGACATCACAACAACAACAAACAGAAATCTGAATAAACACTGCTCATTGATAACTCTCAACATCAGTGGTCTCAATTTCCCAGTAAAAAGACACAGACTAACAGTATGGGTGTGAAATCAGTATCCATCTTCTGCTGCATCCAAAAAACACACCGTAACATCACCTCAGGATAAAAGGATGAAAAAAGATATTCCAAGCCAATGGACCCAAGAAGCAAGCTGGTGTGGCCATTTTAATATCTAACAAAATAGACTTCAAGCCAAAACTAATCAGAAGAAATGGGGAAGGACACTACATACTCATCAAAGGAAAAGATCCAAGAAGATACTGCAATTTTAACACTTATGCACCAAACACAAGGGCATCCAAGTTCATAAAAGAAACTCTGCTACAGCTTAAATCCCATCCTGACCCTCACACCTGACAGTGCGAGACTTTGATTACTCACTTTTGCCAATAGGCAGGTCATCCAGACAGAAACTAAACAAATGCTGGAGCTCACTGATGTTATAACCAAATGGACCTAACATATTTACGGAACAGTTCATCCAAACACAAAGAATATAGCTTCTCAAATTGACCACATACTTGGACACAAATCAAGTCTCAACAGATAGGATGCAGGGTGTTGATTCAATTTTCTTCTATCTGACCACTGTCATTATTCTAGAGGCAGTGGGACCTGGGAGAATGGAGCCAATAAATGAGGCAGACTACAGTCTCATGCAATAACCAACTTTATTCAGAGCCCTTGGATAATTTATACTCTAAGAGTTAAGAAAGGTCACATGAGCTAGTCACATGCCTTTAATCCCAGCACTCAGAAGGCAGAAGCAGGTAGATCTCTTGAGTTCAAGGTCAGTCTGGTCTATAGAGCAAGTTTCAGGACAGCCAGGTCTACTCAGAGAAAGCTTGTCTCAAAAAAAAAAAAAAAACAAAAAAGTAGGACCAGAGTAATATATTCAAAAAAGAAAAGGAAGAAAATGTTTACAAGAGTAAAGTTCTAATGAGTTGCACAAGGATAAGCTGCACATGGCAAAAATGTGTTTCTGTAGAGGCATTTAAAGGATATTTAAACATTTAATTGAATAACAGCAGCAAGCAATAATGAGTAATCTGAAGTGTTCACTCCTATCCACCACACCTGGGAGGAGCGTGAAAACACATTCCAAGAACAAATTCCTTGTTTTTTAAAAAACTGAGGTCACAAAACTTGTTTTCTTGGAGTTTTCTCAACCATTCCTGGACTGTTCTGACAGACCACCATGAATTTTAATCTGCATATCAACAGCAACAGAAACTTTACAAACTCAATGGAAACTGAATGAAATGGGTCAAGACAAATTAAGAAGTTAAAGACTTTCTAGAATTGAATGAAAATGAATGCACAACATACCCAAGCTTATGGGAGTGGTTCTAAGAGGCAAGTTCACAGCACTAAATGCCTTCATAAAAAAAAAAAAAAAAAAATTGGAGAGATCTCGTACTGATAACTTAACAGTACACCTGAAAGTTCCAGAACAAAAAGAAGAACTCACAAAGGAGTAGACAGCAAGAAACAGTCAAACTCACGGCTGAAATCAGTAAAACAGAAACAAACAAAAATACAAAGAATAAATGAAACAAAGAGTTGGTTCTTTGAAGAAAAAAAGGATTGACAAACCCTTATCCAAATTAACTAAAAGGTGGAGAGAGAATATCTGAATTTTAAAAATTAGAATAAAAAAGGGGCACATCACAACAGACACCAAGGAAATTCAAAGAATATTAAGGACATACATTAAAAACCTGTACTCCACAAAACTGAAAAATAAATTTTATAAAGGACAATTTTTTTGATATTTTTCAATCACCAAAGTTAAATCAAGACGAGATAAGCAATTTAAACAGACCTATAACTATTAGTAAAATAGAAACAGTAATTAAAAGTTTCCCAACCAAAGTCCAGGGCCAGATGGTTTTAGCACCAAATTCTACCATACTTTCAAAGAAGAGTTAATGCCAATATTCCTCAAATTATTCCACAAAATAGAACCAGAAGGAACATTGTCCAACTCGTTTTATGAGGCTACAGTTACCCTGATACCCAAACCACATAAAGACCCAACAAAGAAAAAGAATTACAGACCAATTTCCCTTATAAACATAGGGATTCTCAATAAAATATATGCAAGCCAAATCCAACACTACATCAAAAAGATCACCCACCATGATCAAGTAGGCTTCATCTCAGAGATGCAGGGATGATTCAACATATGTAAATACATGTAACAATCAATACATGTAACCCATCATATAAACAAATTGAATGATAAAACCACATGATCATCTCATTAGATGCAGAAAAGGCCTTTGACAGAATCCAACACTCCTTCATGATAAAAGTCTTGGAGACATTAGGGATACAAGGGACATGCCTGAACATAATAAAGGCAGTTGACAGCAAGCCTATAGCCTATATCAACTTAAATGGAGAGAAACTCAAAACAAATCCACTAAAATCAGGAGCAAGACAAGGCTGTCCACTCTCCCCATAACTATTCAATACAGTACTTGAAGTCTTAGCTAGACCAATAAGACAACTGAAGGAGATCAAAGGGATACAAACTGGAAAGGAAGACGCCAAACTATATCTGCAGATGATATGATAGTGACCCTAAAAATTCCACCAGGGAACTCCTACAGCTGATAAACACTATCAGCAAAGTAGCTGGATATCAAAGGGACTCACAAAAGTCAGTGGCCCTCCTATATACGAATGACAAATAGCCTGAGAAAGAAATCAGGGAAAGAACACCTTTCACAAATCGCTTCAAATAATATAAAATGTCTTGGGATAATTCTAATCAAGCAAGTGAAAGACTTGTATGATAAAAAAAATTTTAAGACATTGTAAAAGAAATTGAAGATATCAGAAGATGGAAAGATCTCCAATGCTCATGGATTAGTAGGATTAATAGAGTAAAAATGGCCATCCTATCAGAAGTAACCTACAGAGTCAATGCAGTCTCCTTCAAAATCGCAACACACTTCACAGTTCTCAAAAGGACAAATTTCAGCTTCATAATGAAAACACAAAAAACCCAGGATAACTAAAACCATCTAATAG
>CABHPR010136649.1:0-44329 GCA_902168415.1 Peromyscus melanophrys
AGACAGACAGACAGACAGACAGACAGAGGCAGATTTGGGCTTCACAGTCAGTCTGACCTGAGCAGGCGTCCGTTCTCTGCCTTTCTTGACTATGTGACCAAGGGACGTGAAAGAACACAATGCCGGAGCAGGGTCGCACAGGCTCCAGGAAGACACTGCATCTGCTCAAACATCCTCTAGGTCTGCACAGAGGGCTGCTCTGCCCTCGGAGAGCTTGGCATCTTGGAGAGTAATTATGTAAAACTTCCTTTGAAGATGGCTAACTTTTTTGTAATTCCAAGCCTTAATAGGATAAACTTCAGTTATGAGGAAAAGTTACTTGAGTAGAACATTTCATTCCCCCCAAAGGAGCTGCCGGCTAACTGAAACATTATCTCACATCAGAAGACCAAATTGGAGTCAGCCTGATCATGGGACCCTCACTACCTGGGCGGCCGAGGGAGGCGAATGGCTATTTCTATGCCTGCCTGGGCTCCACGGTGTCTTTCAATCCAGCCCTGATGACTCAGTGAGACCCTGCATTAAAAAATAAAAAGAAGTAGGAAGAGGGCAGCTCAGCGATACAGTGTGTGCCTAGCATGTGCGAGGTCCTAGATTCAGTCCCCCCAAAAATAGATGACATGGGTTTATCTCCAGTGTCTTCTCCACTGTGTCCCCCTTTCCTCCTCTAGTGCCATGAATTGCTGGAAAACCATCAGAGAGAGGGTGGAAGAGAAGAAAGACAGGAAGGGGTGGGGAATGAGTTGACAGAGGCAACCATGGGTGGAATACTGTTAGTTTAGGAGAGTTATAGTCTCTACTAAAATTTTAAAGAAAAAGAAATGCTTGGTTCCTATTTCTGATAAATTGCATCCCTCTTACGCACAGGGTCTTATTTGCTTTCCCTCACGATTCCTTCCCTTGCCCCTATCCCAAGGCTTGGGACAGGGATGTAGCCTCCAGGGACCTTGTCCCTTTGTGAGCATATCTCGTCTTCTCTCTCTGGTTTGACCATGGCCCGGAGCAGACCAGTGAGGCTGGCGGGAGCCTACAGGCCAGCACAGAGCTGATTGAGAAGCAGGAGCCCAGAGTGGGGACAGGCAGAACTCTGGGGGAGGAGCACTCCACATTCAAACAGTAGGTCAGTCTTGTCAATTTCTGGAAAAGTCGTTTGGGACTAGCCAAGTCCCCCATTTCTCCTGATCTGTTGGTTCTGGGTTAGTGTTTAAGAATCTGCCTGTCTCCTACAGAGTGCAGGGGCATTTAAAAAAGCTGGGCCTAGGACCCAATAAAGATACTTGGGGTTTTTTTTTTTGGGGGGGGGAAGGTGTTATACTTTTTTTTTAGAGTCTGGCTATATAATCTGAGTTGGCCTCAGAGTCACAGCCCTCCCCCTATGCCATCCTCCCAAACACTGAGAGTGCAGGTGAACGCCACTATGTCCAGCCTTAATCTGAGGCCAGATTAAGCAAGCACCAACATTTATCCCGTGTTTGTATGTAATCTGTTTACCCTGAACAAGAGTGCTGCAGTATACAGATATAGATACAACCATTTCAAAGCCAGGAAGACTGAGGCCAAGAAGAGAGCGGCTCCCAGGCAGAAGAGTGGAGACCTTGCATGCATGCAGAAAATAGATTACCAGGTTCCTACCATGAACCAGCAGCTGTGCTGGGTGATGGGGTGGCAGTCGAAGGGGGCGGGGTCAGAAGAAGAAGAAAGAAAAATTCCTCCCTTAAAGGCCTTATTGTATGAGGAGGAATATACGTCAAAGCATGCAAACCCCACCACATGACTTCAGTATGAACATCTTGCCACTCACCAGTTGTTTGAAAATTGACTCTGATAAGTGAGAGCCACTAAAAGTCGAGCTTGTTCTGTGGGCCCCGAAGTAGAAAGGGCTTCATTCCTCCCAGAGGCTCCTGTTGATGTGACATGACCAATACACGTATGTCCTGAGCACCTACTGTGTGCCAATACACATATGTCCTGAGCACCTACTGTGTACCATGCTTGTGTGCTAGTCACGTCACTGAACATGGGATAACCTAAAAATGGCTCTCTGCTCAGACCACTAAAAACCAGGCAGGAAGATGGACAGGTGGAGAGACAGACGAGTTAGTAATCAGATATGACTGGGGAGGGCAGGGTGTGGCTTTCCAATTGGAAGGGAGTCAGGGAGGACTCCCTGGAGGAAGCTGTGGTTGAGCTGATCTGGGAAGATAAAAAGGGAACAGCACTGTGTCAGAAAGATCTAGGCAGGAGCAACTGTTCTGGGTGCTGAGAGAGATAATGAGCTGCACCCAAGGAATGGATGCTTTGTGAAGCTGGAGCTTTGGGTAATCAGCTCTGGTCTCAAGTGAGAGAGGGATGCTGGGAACAGAGGTAAGCAAATTCCCCAAGGTTTGCCAGGTCTCAGCATGAGACTGGCTTTTATTCCGAGAGCAAGGACAATACAGGGCAGGACTTGTAGATGAGGAAGGAATGCTGGGAAAGCTTCAGGTACCTTCAGTGGAGGGAGCCTCGGTCCCTTGCTGTATCTCATCGCCTTCCCACCTTGTGCCTATTTCCCACAGCCCAGGTCGCTGCTTTAAGTGTTCCAGGACTCCTTGCAAAGTCACTAAACCAAATCACTAGCCATTTCCCAATGGGCTAAGGGCCCTGAATGCACCCCCCCTGCCCTACCCCGCCCCACCCTGAGCCTTTCAGTCTCATTTTGGCTCCCTAGAACCTTTCATTTGAACCAGTGTTTTTAGAAAGGCCTTGGTAGGCTCTTGACACAGGAGACTGACCATTCTCTCCCTGACTACCCAACAGCCTGAGATTGTCAAAAGAAAGACTCCACATAAACCACGGGGGAGGGGCATTGGTCTGTGACTCAGATCCAAGGACCCAGAGACAGCATAATGACACCTTAGGGCTCTTCTTTCCACGAGAGAATGAGGGAGGGGGTGGGGAGACTTCAGACCCTTTAGAGGTGTGCATTCTCTCCCCCTCCCCAACCCCAGAAAGAGGAGACTCTCGTCGCAACCCAAAGAAAGGCCCACCGGCATCGTCCACTTCCAGGAATGATGCACAGGGCCAGAGTGGCAGGTGGGTCACAGAGGCAGTAAGAAGGACTCTGGTCTGGGGTCAGTGCTAAACCCAGGTTCTCATACTCTGCTCTGTGTGGGAAGTTCAAGGGGAAGCAGAGAGTCAGGAAGGAGTGACTGTGCCCTATGACATGGCCAGCCTCGCAAACTAGGCAGTTAAGTATCTGGTCTTGAATCAGGGAGACCTGTGTTTTAACAACAGATTCTGTGCCAGGCATTTACTCCTGTGGCCTCAGTTTCCTTGTCTGTAACATGGGGATAGTGATAGAGGACCTTTTAAAAATAATACATAAAATATAGGGTGAGTCAGAAACCCTGATGGGATCATTACTTATTTGATACATGTATCAGAATGTCACAGAACGAGTCATTGATGTACATGATTAGCATGCATGAAAAATAGACGTGTTTAAATAATCATCGTGTAGGTTAGGGACAACTGACTTTGATAATCAGGAATCTTCATAAAGAACATACAGAGTTTGAATCAGGAAGAATAGAGTAGTTGAAAGACATTAAAAGGTACGGATGACTGGCAGATTCACAAACTGTACCCTCAAAGCACCAAGAGCTGACACTCCGGAGATGTGATGGCTTAATTTAGTTGTCAACTCTGACTGGATTCAGACTTAGTCTGGAAACACCTCTGGATGTGTTCTCTGTGGATGTTTCCAGAAAGGTTTAACTGTGGTGTGAAGACCCACTCTGAATGTGGATAGTGCCATCCCACGGGCTGGGGGTTCTCAACTGAAGACAAAGGGCCAAGCAAGCTGAGTCCCAGCATCCATCTCTCTGTTTCCTGACCGTGGGTGCCATGTGATGGCACTCTCAGTCTCCTAGCTCCGTTCTTACCCCATGACAATGGAGTGTGCCCTCAAAACTGAGCCAACCTCGGTGGAGGGTCTGTGTTCTAGGGTTGGACCAAACCTGGACGACTCCACAGGTTTTAACAAGCTCAGCTGGATATAGTGTGCACCGGGTACCAGGGATGTACAGCAAACAAGCAGAAGAAATGCTGTGTTTGAGGGGAGAGAGATAGCTCACATGGGAAGAAATAAATGATGCAGGCATGGGACAGCATCCATAAAATAAGACAGGAATGGAATGCAGAGCACCAGGGACTCCCCACTCATGGAGGTGCCACAGGAGTAACACCAGAGCTGAGCTCTGTGAGCTCCAGTTGAGCCAAACCAGAGAGAGGATGGGTGCAGCTTCTGCAGCTGCTGTGGAGTTCCTGGAGGCCTGGGAGGCTGCCCAGCAGGCAGGATGTTGGCAGGATATAATTATGAGCATGCGTTTTGGAGATCACCCACTTGAAGCCCGAACTCGCTTTTCCACGAATAGAAACACTTCATTTCTTGCAAAAAAAACCATCCTGGGAATTAATGGTCCCTCATGGGCTTCGTTTCACTATTGTAAGTCAACTGTTGGGTCTGATTATACTGATATGTGAGGGGTGGTCATAATTATCCCAGAGGCTGAAGTGGTGATATGATGGGAGGGGTGGTGAGGGATGGTGGATGGTTGTGGAAATGGCAGGGAGGATGGATGTTGGCAGGCATGATGATGGTGATGCTATGGTGATGGTAATGATAATGGTGACAGGGATGATAATGATGGAGTTGATGGCAATGGTGATAATGGTGGTGGTGGTGGTGGTGATGGTGATGGTGGTGATGGTGATGATGATGATGTTGGTGATGGGTGATGATGGTGGTGATGGTAGTGATATTGGTGATGATGGATGATGATGCTGATGATGGTGATGATGGTGATGGTGGTGCTGTGGATATCACGTTGTATAAATAAAATGCTGATTGGCCAGTAGCCAGGCAGGAAGTATAGGTGGGACAAGCAGAGAAGAGAATTCTGGGAAGTGGAAGGCTGAGGCAGAGAGACGCTGCCAGCTGCCATGATGAGAAACAACATGTTAAGATACCAGTAAGCCACGAGCCACGTGGCAAGGTATAGATTAATAGAAATGGGTTGATTTAAGATATAAGAACAGTTAGCAAGAAACCTGCCACGGCCATACAGTTTGTAAGCAATATAAGTCTCTGTGTGTTTACTCAGTTGGGTCTGAGTGGCTGTGGGACTGGCGGGTGAGAGAGATTTGTCCTGACTGTGAGCCAGGCAGGAAAACTCAAGCTTACATGGTGGTGATGGTGATGGTGGTGATGGTGGTGATGGTGATGGTGGTGATGGTGATGGTGGTGATGGTGATGATGGTGATGGTGGTGATGATAGTGATGTTCCTGTGGTACCACATACTAAAAGTCACCACATGGCAGGTATTTTGTGTAACCCTTTACAAGCATGGTATCATTTAATCCTTACAAAGTAGTGGAACTCAGAATGTATCCCAAACTGACTTCAAATTCACAAAGATCCCAGCCTTCTGAGTGCTGGGTTGACAAGTGCATGCCACCATGCCTGTCCTTATTACTGTCATTTTGGCCAAAGTATATTGTGTTCTTTTGTCAGTGGAAGGGGCAGCTCATGGAGGAAAGATTTGTTTGGACTCCCAGTTTCTAGGTTTCATTCATCCTGGCAAGGAGGACATACATGTCGGTGACAGCATGCAGAATGGCGTGTTCATGTGACGAGAAGCAGGAAGTAAAAAAACAGTCTGGACCCAGGGTGGGCATGCCCTTCCAAGCCCACCCCTTAGTGACCTGCTCTAATCAGCCAGCCCCACCTCTTAAAGGCACTACAGCCTTCAAACTAGCACCCCCAGATGGGGACCAAATGTCCAAAACGTGAACCTCTGAGGGACACTTCAGACTTACACCATAGCAGCAAGTTGACTTAAAGATGAGAACTCCTCTATACTGTGAATGGAAAACAGTACCCTTTGCCATTCACATAAGATGACCCAAAAACATATATTCAGATGGGAGAAGACAATGATGAGAGCTCTGTCCTTATGTCTGTCTGCATCTGGGACTGGGTGAGCGTTTGAAGACCTTCCTCCACCCCTACCACCTGGTATGGTCAGCTGGAAAAGGAAAGCTCAGTTTCTCAATTGTTTGGAGCTACCCAGGTTCCTCCTAAGGTGTCCTCTGTGTGCTCAAGGGCCCCAGGTCTAAAGTCTTTAGATCAGAGATGAATGCAGAGCTTCTCTCACAGCCAGGAAAGACGGTGGAAAAAAAAAACAAACAAACAGAAAAACAAGCGTAGACTTGTACCACAAAGTGGATCCACAGTTCCCCTCATCATATCTGTGTCACTTCAGGGCTCTTTCTAGTCTAGCCTCAGAGATGCCAATGCTGCAGAGAATCCCAGAGAAGTTTCCAGAAAGTACTGATGTTGCTGGGTGGGGAACCCCTGTTGAGAACCATTGAACTAGACTCTTGTTCTGACCTGTGCCTAGGTGTTCTAACATTCTGTGGAGAGGCCAGTCAGAGCTTTAGAGGGAAGAAATGTATACTCTAACCTCTGGGTGGTGGGTAGGACGTTCTATTCAGCCCTAGGATGATGGGAGCCCGAGAGTGGTCACGTGGCAAAGTCATTAACTGTTGGAAGCTTGGGTGGGGTGCACAAAATGTCAGGGGAATCCAGAGAGGGTCTATATGGAGCTTATACAGTATTTTCTGTGGGGTGCCCAATCTTCTACATTAAGTGTGGTCACTGCAGTAACTTGGGGGAAGGGCAGTATCCTTGGGCAGTCAGGTGATGTAGTGGGAAAGCAAGCCTGACTCGTTAGATTTGTCTGAAGGAAATTCACTTGTTAGTCTACTCTTTTTTTTTTTATGGTTTTTTTCGAGACAGGGTTTCTCTGTGTAGCTTTGCGCCTTTCCTGGAACTCGCTTTGGAGACCAGGCTGGCCTCGAACTCACAGAGATCCGCCTGGCTCTGCCTCCCGAGTGCTGGGATTAAAGGCGTGCGCCACCACCGCCCGGCGTAGTCTACTCTTGAATGTCTGCTAATGATCGCATCCTCAAAGTAAGCTTTGGTGTGATGTCTCCTGAGAGCTTTAGGCTTTAGGATAGACAAGAGACTACCCAGGGGACAATGGCTTAGGGGGTTTGTCCAGGGCATGCCAGTTCATCTCAGTTTCCCCACTGAGAAAGCGGGAATGACAATAATAGCTATTGTTTACAGATATAAGACTCAAATGAAATAGTGTATGGAAAATGTTTACTATAGTGGGGGGTGAGTGAATCTTTGAGTACTTGGTAATGATGATTGAGATTGGAGTGTTGTTTTGATGATGATGATGATGATGATGATGATGATGATAGACCATTATCCTAAGCACATTTCAGTGCATGAAGTTAACATGGATGTTGTTAAAAACAATTATTACTTACTCTTGGACCACCCAGGGTGGAACTGGAAGAGTTATATTGGAAGCCTCTCTCCAGAGTTAACCCTCTGGGTTGTTAAGGATCAGCTTTTTCGTTCACTGCCTCCAGTCATTTCACACATTGCAGCCCTCAGTGCCTGGAGTTGTCTGGACCACTGGGGCATCTTTCACCCATCCATCCATCCATCCATCCATCCATCCATCCATCCATCCATCCAACCATCCATCCATCCATCCATCCATCCATCCATCCATCCATCCATCCATCTATCTTTCCTCCATCCCTCCCTCCATTTATCTGTCCATCTACCATTTTATACATCTATTGGTCCACCCATCTATCTATATGTATATTCATCTCCTCCATCTATTAGTTCATCATCCATCCATCCATCCATCCATCCATCCATCCATCCATCCATTTACCAGCTCATTCATCCACCTGTCCCTCTATCATCTACTCATCCATAATTATATCCATCCTATCTGTCTAGTCGTCAGTCCATGCGTCAGTTCTTCCATCCACCAGTTCATCCCCCCATGTCTACCCATCCATACTTATATCTATCCACTCATCCATTCAGCTCATCCATCCACTCCATCTACCCACCAATTCCTTCCATCCATCCATCCATCGTCTATTCGTCCACCAAGCCAGCCAGCCATCTTTTCCATCAAGCCATCCAACCATTGAGTTAACCCATCCAACCATTGAGTTAACCCATCCAACCATTGAGTTAACCCATCCAACCATTGAGTTAACCCATCCAGCTTCCTTTTTCTCTGTCTTTCAGGTTGAAGTGCCATAACAAATGCACCAAAGAAGCCCCACCCTGTCACCTCCTGATCATCCATCGAGGAGGTAATTATTTAACACTTGTCACCCTGTAACAGGCTCGAGAGCTCTTGCATCCAAAGCTGCCCTCCCACCCAGCATGATCCCAGATATCTCCCGATCCCCAGATCCTTGCCCACCTAATTTCTTTCCCCCTAATACTTCCTTCCTGCTGTGTTCCTTCCCCATTCTGCACTCCTGTCACTCCACGGGTCCTTCTGGTTATTTTAGTGCCCACTGCCTCCCAACCCTCTCTTTGTCTCTTTGTCCTAATTTTCACTCCCTTCTTTCCACTCCATTGCTTTTCCTTCACACTCAAAAAAAGAGTGCTGGCTGGGGTTTTTCCATTGTGTGATCCAGGCTCACACAGTGGGTCTTGCAAAAGTGGCCTCGGGGAGGAGTCTGGTGCAAGCAGGCTGTCTTTTGGGCCACCAACCAGCTCCCAAATCATGGCACGGAGACTTATTACTAGTTATAAATGCTCGGCGTTAGCTTAGGCTCATTTCTTGCTCGTTCTCATAACTTAATTTAACCTGTTTCTCTTCATCTATGTTTTGCTTTTTTTTTTTCTTCATCTATGTTTGGGGCTTTTTTTTTTCTTTCATTCTGTATGTCCTACTCCATGTCTGTCTGTCTGGTGGTTGCCTGGATGGCCCTGGGCGTCTCCCTCTTTCTCTTCCTCCCTTCTCTCTTTCTCACCTAGATTCCTCCTCTTACTATTCTCTCTGCCTTCCAGCCCCACCTATCCCTCTACTGCATAGCTATTGGCCGTTGAGCTTTTAATTACCAATCAGGTACCTTAGGCAGGCAAAGCAACACATCTTTACATCGTTAAAGTAATAATCGACAACATAAACAAACGTAACACATCTTTACATAGTTAAAGTAACATTCCACAACTATCTGGCTCAGAGCAGAGTTGTTGAGGCCATCGGTGTCCCACTCTTTGGGGTTCTGGGAGTGCCTGGGCCAACTTGACCAAGCTGGCAGCCTTTCACGGTGCACAGCCAGACCCATTCAGCTGGGAGGAAAAGTGTCGCCCTATCTGCCACAGACTTGGTAGGAGACAACAACTCTTCATAAAGTCTCATAGCCCAGCTTGCAAAATAATTCCCTAATTTCTTGTCCTGTGGATTCATTACTACCAGCCCCCCCATGATCCATCCCCAGGGCAATCTCTTAAGTCTGTGCTGTCGGATAAGTAGCTGTGAGCCACGTCTGACTATTTAACTTGAGATGAATGAGAAGAAACTAAAAACACAAGTTCTATTACCCAGTCTCACCAGCCGTATCTCGGGGCTCAGGAGCCCCCTGTGGCTGCTGCCCTGGATGGTGACGCAGGGATACAGCAATTTCATCATGGCAGGGACCTCTCCTGATGATGCCATTCCATCTTGTGAGATCAAAAGCCTATTCCTAAGGTGCTGGCTCGTGTAAATGACCAGATGTTACAGTCTGAAGAGCTCAGGCCGTGAGCTTCCAGCTGCCCTTCCCCTCTTTCTCTGAGGACAGATAATTAATAAGCATCTGTGTTGTGGTTTTTACAACCTCTAATTTATGGCCCTAGACTGTACCTGACCCCCCCCTCCCCATTCTCCTTGTCATGTAGGCTATCCCAGACTAAATCACATGATAGGGGCTTTCTTGTCACCTCCCCACTGAAATAAAAGTCAGGCATTTTTCTTTGGGAATTTCTCCGAAGGCTCCATCTCTGTTCCCTCCACCCTGTCACCGTGTCTGTGGTGGCCATCTATGTCTCTTTTCTCTCAAGCATGTTCGCTCTCTTGTCCTCTCTCTCCCTCTCTCCTTCTCTCTCTGCAATATTTTCTATTAATGAGACTCCTTTGTGAGTCTCATACAATGAACTTTGAACATATTCATCTCCCTCAACTTCTTCTATCACCACCCTCTCCGCCTTCCCATCCCTCCCCATGCAACTTTGAGATTTTTTTTTCTTCCTTCCCCATTGAGTGTAGCTTGTGTTACCTAGCTAGTCTTGGCATTGATGCCCTGATGTGAGGTCAATCCACCAGGGGTCATGTCATTAAAGAAATGAAGTTTCTCCCTGGGTTTTCAGGGGAAGCCTGCCCTTCCTTTTCAGGCTTGATCACATTGTCTCTTCGATGCTCACTCAAGGCCTGCTCACGGCTTCCCTGGTTGCAGGCCACCCTCTCCCAATAAAGCTCTTTAGTCACACATCATCTCCTTCCCCAAAGCAATGTGCCTGCGCTCCTCTGTTCTGTCTAAGTGTGCACCCATGCATGTGTGAAATGGACACTTCCTGGCCCTGCCCCAGAAATGCTGAATCAGAACCTGGCCTTTTGAATTGGATCTGCTTGGGAATGGTTCCTATGCCCTTCAAAGCCAGGAAGCATTATTCATGAACAAGTGTTACACAAACTCACACGCTGATGGGGGTCAAGCAAACATCCTGAATGAGAGAAGCTGGGCAGATGTGGCCTGGGCAGATTGGAAAGTCCAGGCAGGTACTGTCCAGAAAGCTGGGCACCACAGCAACTGGGCAGGCAGATGTGTGTCACCTGCATTTGTGACATTTCACACAGAAGCTCCTATAGTTCTATGTGTCTTAGATTTTTCCGCCAAGTGTTAGTGACTTCCTGGCCAGCTGCCGGCCAGTGTCCCCATCTCTAGGTTGGATGGAGCCTCAGACCTACCAGAGAGCATAGGGACTTGTTAAGCCAGGGCTGAACCTTCCTTCTCCTTCCTTCCAAATGTCCCCCTGGCATTGCTGAGCTCAGACTCGGCCTGGGAGTATCCACCCAGTTTAAGAATGAACTTAGAAGACGCTTCAGCAAGAAGTGAGTGTTTCCCTGTCACAGGCAGTTGGCTTTTGATGTTTTTCCCACCTTGGGGCTCCATGAAGAGAGGAGGATAGTAATAGCGTTTGGCTCTCTTTTCTCCTGCCTCTTCACACCCCACAGCCTTAATACCCCCTCGCATGGCTATTTTGAAGCCTGAGTTCACACAGCTCCTGTCTGAGGTCAGCATCCCTGAGGAATTCGCCTCCTACCAAATCCTGCTCCACAGTGAGTGCTCTGGAGGCTAACTCCCCCAGGAAGGCGAGACCCAGACTGCAGGCAGGTGAGCCTCCCTCCGAGTCTGATATTTGGAGAAGGTCTCCTTCCTCCCACCTGCCTTCAAGGCCACTGCTCCCTGGGCTCCTTGTGCCTTACAAGTAAATCAAAGAGAACTTTCCCCGAAGAAGTCCAGGGCTGGCTTCTTGCCTTCCCCCACCTCCCTGTTGGTGGGAAGTTGAAAATAGAGTCCGTTTCCATGGTAATGGCAGCTCAGGCTAAGCAGAGAAATTAAATCCCTGGGTCAATGCAAAGCTTGAATTCCTCAACCCCCCCTGCCCCCCAACAAAAACACAAGTAACCAGGAAAGGTGGTAGGCAGGCAAATCTGAACTTGCGCGGCTCCCTAGCATCGCACACTGTGTTCCCTGTGAGTGACAGAAATAGCAAGAGACAGGCGCTTGAGGATGGAGTTCTCTTTCCCCACGAGGAAGCAGTTATTTAGCCTCACTGGCTTGTGTACCCAGCTTTGGCTCTGGCCGTAATACCCAGGGGAGAGGCTGAAGGAGCTGAGCTATTATTGCAGGGATCTGTCGTTATTTGGGACACACTCTGAGTCCGGAAAAACTCTATATACATAACAAAAGCTATCCTAACCAATGGTCAGAAGCGTAGGGACCGGTGTCCATCATGGCTTGTATACTAATTGCAGGTCTCGCGGAATCAGGGATCTCTTGTATCACAAGGGAAGTTCAAGGCTGAAGTGAAAAGCAGTGTGCAACAGTGACAGTGTGGAAAAAAACCCAAACAACAGAACAAAAGATGGCTGCCCTCTATTTCTATTGTCAAAAACCATGTGTAAGGGAATAAATAATTTTAAAAAAAGAAACGTCTGGAAAAAAAATACATAGATGCCGGGGTGATAGCTCCGTTGATAAACTGTCCCTGACATGCAAGTATAAGGACCCAAGTTTCGATCTCCAGAGGGCATGTCAAAATGCCAGGTTGGCAGGACACTCCTGTAACCCAATGCTGGGGGTGGGAGCCTAGAGAGGCTGATCCCTGAAGCTCATTGGCCAGCTAGCCTAGCCCAAGCTATGAGCTTCAGGTTGAGTGGCAGACTCCATCTAAAAAAAAAAATGGTAGAGAGAGATCAAGGATAGACCCGCTGTCAATCTCAGGCCACCATATTCACACCCACGGGCACACCCACGAGACACACCTACATTGACAAGTACATACGTCAGTACACCTTGCATGTGGGTGTGCATGTATGCACACACACACACACACACACACACACACACTCACACTCACACACACTGTGTAGATAATACAAAGAGTGTAAAAACCACAGAGGTCCACCTAGAACATTTGTTGTGGGGGTGCATGGCTGTCATTTCCGGTGTCACCGGTAGGTTTCAAAGTGGGATGTGCGCTGGGCTCTCCTGACGTGACGAAAGCCAATGTGATACTTAGACTCTCTCTCTTCACTGTTTTTCCCCCTACGGACCCAGCAAGGTTAGTGCGAACAGAGTCAGTCCCCTGTGACATCAACAACCCTGTCCGGAAGCCAGCGCGATACTCAGATCTGCACATAAGCCAGACGCTCCCCAAAACCAACAAAATCAACAAGGTAAGGTGTGGCTTTTACGGGGTTAGCGGTGGGGGGGGGGCAGATGGTGGGTGAGAAGGAGGGGAGGATTGAGCCGGGGCATGGCACTCACACTCATAGATTCTGGGTGGCTAGTGTGCAGTAAAGCTTTCAGGGCTGAGGGGACCATCCCATGATCTGCTGAAGACATAGTCAGGGTGGAACACATGTCATTTAGAAATGGACTGCGGAGCTGAGAACAGATGAGTGTGGAGAGGACAGGGCTTTGGGATGGGAGGAAGCAGCAAAGAGGAGCTTCTGTGGTACTTCAGCCCCTGGCTGCTCTGGCTGGGATGCCTCCCCATCTGCCAGAGCAGCTGTGCCTATGGTGGCAGGCTTTCTGAACATCTGCTGAACTCAGGGATGGTGATCTTCTGGTGGGGACTCGGATGGATGGATAGATGTCATTGGGAGATCTGAGCAACAGTTGGATCGGTTTCCCCCCTCTGGAGGATGGCCAACAGGCGGCCCTCCGTACATCTTTCTTTCTGGCATGATCACTCCAGGTTGGCTTTGGTCTGTTGATGGACTGTGCTGACACTGTCCCGGGGACAATTCCAACCCCACAGTGTAAAGCAAGTTCTCATATGCTAAGAGGTGGTTTCTCGGGCTCCACAAAGCCTCCGTGTATTATGTTGAAGATGGATAAAGCGTGGTGTCGACTCAGAGATGGGGGAGGGCACAGAGGGGTATGCAAATGCCAGATGAGCACCTTGGTGACTGTTGACCTCCTCCCTGGCAAAGTGTGGCCTTGCTTTCCTGCATCAGCTATTGAGAAGATGCCCTTCCCTATCTAGTCTCCTCCCAATAGCCAGAGTGGGTCTTAATGAATGTTACTCAAAGGCTGCCACTCTGCCTAGAACCCACCTACTGGTTTTCTGTGCGTTTCTGGAAGCAGATCTAATTTGTATTTATTTATGTACATTTTTTCCTTTCTCTCTCTCTCTCTCTCTCTCTCTCTCTCTCTCTCTCTCTCTCCATGGTTTTGCATATCTGTGGGCACTCGTGTGAGGGTGTGTGTGCACATGTGTGATGAGTATGCACGTGGAGGTCCGAGGTGGATGTCAAGAACTTCCTTGATGGCTTTTGTTCCTTGTTCATTGAAGAAGGGCCTCTTAATCAGATGCAGAGTTTGACGCTAGGGCTGCTATTGCTGGCCAGTTTGCCCTAGTGATCCCCCTGCCGCCAAGCAGCAACCCCCCCCCCCCCTGTCCTTTGAGGATGAGATTACAGACAGGCTCCACTGCTAACCCAGCACTTACACGGGTTCTGAGGATCGGAACTCTGGTCCTCTCACGTGTACAGCAAGTGCTTTAACCACTGGGCCATCCCCCGGTCCAATTTTTTTTTTTCCCGAGACAGGGTCATACTGTGTGGCTCAGGCTGGTCATGAACTTGAGATCCTCCTGCCTCAGCCTCTTGAGTGCTGAGATTGCAGGCGTGTGCCATCCCATCCAGCTCAAGACACGTTGTTTAGAGCAGCCTCAAGGGCTGTGTGTCATTTGGTTCCCACCCTCTGTGTCTGACCTCCCACGGTCCCCTCTGAAGCCTTCTCTACTTCCGCTTGCCCTGCGGCTATTGGCCATTTTTATTGCTAATTCTTGGGGCAGTCATTTTCTGGCTCCTTGTTACATCATCCCAGCGTTTGAAAGAACCTGTGACCTGGGGTCAGGGCCAACTGGCAGCCAGCCCTATTGGCTGTGAGACTGTGGGCAAGTAACTTAATCTCTCTGACCTAAAGTTTTCCTCTATATAAAATGGACATGCTTCAGCTGTCTACTGTTACACAACAAACCATCCCCAAATTAGCACTCTTTTAACAAAGTAACCACACTTTTATTATGCTTATAGCCTTCAGAGCACCATGGGGTGGATGATTTTGCCTTTGCCTTAGAATATCCAGAGACTCTATTGGGAAAACCCCTACACCTGGTGGCTAGTAACATCTAGACTAGGCCAAGTTCAGCCCATCCTTGCTTTTGTGGGACTCAGGCCACACCCACACTGTCGGTTGCTACTTTTCCGCTGGGGTGATAGCAAAGCTGATGAGTCCCAGGAAGGCCTCCAGGGCTGAAAAGCCTGAAATATTTACCATCACGTGTTTTACTTCTTCACTCTCATGTCTGGTGCCTGGGTTGGGAGGAGTCTGTTCCTGGCAGAGAAGTCAGCCAGGATGGCTGGCTCAAGGCTCGTCTTCCCCCAATATGGCCGCTTCATGGCATCTGTGTTTCTTACATGATGGCGCATGGGACCTCAGCAGTGCCATTCCCACTGTTTTTTATGAAGGGGGCAACTGCATGTTGCAGGGCTTGAAGTTAGGCAAGGCAGATGCCAGTTGTCATGGGGAAGGGCTTTGGAGTCCCTGCTTTATGATGCTCACAGTGGCTGTTAAGAGCACCAACTTGGGAGAGCTGTCCCTGAGGCGGCATTAAATAACCAGCATTTGAAAATGCTTTGTGTGCTTCCCGGAGCATAGTAGATATCCAGGGAATCCTAACAAGCATTGCCTTTGATCTCGGGGCTGCATGCAAAATGTCAAGTCCGGGGCCATTTCCTTTGGTTGTTTCTGGAAGTCTCAGGGCTGGAAGTCTCAGTGGACGAGAACTTGGCTAGTGTGTACAAGGTTCTGCTTCTCATCTGTGGCCCTGCAGGGAGGAGGGAGGGAAGGAAGGGAGGAAAGAGGAAAGGAAAGAAGGTGTCGTGTTCTTCCAGAAGTGACTGTGCATATCTTAGAACCCATCTTTTCCTTGGTGACATCATCAGGGGCCAGGAGCTCAAAGCCACTCTGAGACCTTTCTGTCTGGCTTAACCAGCGCTGGAGCCTCTTGATGTCAGATGGGACAAAAACACGGGTCAGATGGATGAGCCACAGTGACACTGTTCTGTGTGTCTGCCAGCAGGGCCACGTAGGAAGGGACAGAAATTGGCCTCTATGCAGACAGCGGCTTTGCCACGGAGGTGGACAGGCTCTTTTATCAGGCTGGGTTATTTTTCACCCTGTTCTTGTCTTCACTGATTTCATGTGGATTCTTGTCATCAGTCAATAATGTGGTTTGGGGACAGATTTCTCAGCCAATTTACTCTGAAGAGTTCCTCCTCTCTGGTTCATAGGGGCCCTGCTTCCTCACCTGGCAGGTGGGCAGAAGGTGAATTTTGGAGCCAGAAGGCTTGGGTTTGTGGCACGGTCCCTTAACTTGCTGTGTTGCTGTGATCGGGCCGGTTCAAAGTGCATTTGCCTTAGTTTTCCCCTCTGTAAAATGGGCAAGGTGATAGGAGGGGTGGTTGAGAGGATTGGATGTGTGGTGTGTATAAAGCATTTGGTCCAGCACGAGGTGCTCAGGGATGAAGGAGTGGGAGGAGGGGGAGGAGGAAGAGAGTAGGAGAAATGAGGGGAGGATGGGGAAGAGGAGGGGCAAACAGTAATTAATGAACAGAGGAGGAAAGAGAGAAGGAAGAAGAAGGTAGCGGAAGAAGAAACAGAGAAAAAAGATGAGGGAAAATGGGAATGAGGCAGGAATAAATGATGAGAAAGAGCAGAAGAAGATAGAAGAGGAAGTGATGGACGGAGAAGGAGGGAATGGAGAAGATAAAGAAAGACAGGATATAGAGAGAAGCCGGACAAGCAAAGTCAATAGTGTCTGCCCGCTCCTTCAGGGGCCAGCCTCTGTCCCTAGTCCCCTACATCAGGGCATCCAAACAGCCATCTGCAGTGGCAGCAGAGGCCGTGGATCTTCCTGCTGTGAGCATGGGTTTGGGAGATCCTGCATGCTGGCTTGTTGCAGTCGTAAGGAACAGAGCCCTACCCACCCAGCTCGGCAAAGTGAGCTGCTGGAAGGATAGCCAAGAGGCAACAGCAGGTCACTCTCAAGGAGCTGGGCTCTCTGAAAGTAGACCTGGAGGATGGCCTCGAGTCAGGTGGGTTCCCTGACCCGAGTGACACCAGGACTTTGTTGTTAAAGCTTTATTTTATAATTGAGTTGAGGTAGGTATGTGCACATGAAGTGCAGATGCCCAAGGAAGCCAGAAGAGGGCGCTGGATTCCCTGGAGCTGGAGCTACAGCTGTTCTGAGTCTTATGATGTGGGTGCTGGGATTTGAACTTGGTTCCCCGGAAGAGCAGTATGTACACTTTACATCTCACTAGCCCTAGACCCTGTCATCCTAAAGATAATATGAAAAGGTGAAGCAGTTAGAATAACCAAAAAGGGGATATATATATATATATATATGAACTGAAAACAGAAATAATTCTACCCAATTTCAAAACTGAATAAATAGCTACAGAAATCAAAACCAAAAGGAATATCCAAAGGGCAAGCAGGCTCAGGAGAGGACGCTCACTATGAACCAACAGGACACACCATTATCACATGCTTGATTAAGAAATGATGGCACACCAAGCCCTGGCTAGGACACAGAGAAAGCTGCTCACTGTGGAGTATGGATACAAAACAGTGCAGCCACTCTAGAGAGCCATATACATTTACACCAACCTCTTAATAAATATTCACAGTAGCTTTGTCCTCATACACAGAAAGTAATCCTGACCAGGAATCAACTTAGATGGCCCCCACTGGACAATAATCACAAATTGTGGTACATCCATACAGTAGAATATTACTCAGCCCTGCTGAAGCTGTCATATTCTCAAGCTCAGAAGGAGGACCCACTGCCTCTCCCAGCTTCCAGTGGCCTCTGCAGTCCTTGACTGCTGGTGACATCACCTCAGTCTCTGCATCTGTCTTCACCTGCTCTTCTTTCTCTGTATCTCCCCTTTCCTGTCTCTCAGGAGGATATTCATCCTTAGAGTCAGGACCCAATCCTGTGTCTAGATCTTTGTTACATCTGAAACAACTGAACCTTGTTCTAACTGGCATTGGATTCTAACCTTCTGGGTGACGTCTTGCGGGAGGACACATTCAACCCGCTGACCTGCTTTCTTAAGTCCATCCAACAAGGGCATTCCGCACGTGCACTTAAGGACTCCATCTTTGCCCCCACCTTGAAGCCGGTCTGAGGGCAAGACAGATAATGCAGGTCTCAGCTGCATGCTGGGGGAAGATGCTGAAGGCTCACGCCTACGCTCTCTGGAGCTGTCAAGCTGTTGATTCTTTAATAAACACTTGGGAGGAGACGTGTCAGAGGAGGGACAGTCCTCTGGGCACCTCGGTATGGGGCCCTCCAGATCAAAGAGGCACAGAGTACGTGGCTGGCACCTCCGCAGATTTCATTAAGTGGCAACCTTTCCTGCCTGGAGTTCCAGCAGCAAGTGGGAATGCGACTCCAGAAACTTCCCTCCACAGCTGGGGGCAACCTTTAAATTGTCTTGCTCAGGTGCTCTGTTCATGTGCATGTGCACGTGTTGGCCTCTTCATGACCTGTGGAGGCCACAGGTTGACTTCAAGTGTCTCCCTGTGTTACTTCATATCTTATTATAATTATTATTATTTTAGATAGGGTCTCTCACTGAACTAGGCTAGACTCTGGAAGGCTCTAACCATTGCAGAAGGGGCAGCCATGGCTGAGGAGGCTGGCTTAGGGAGCCCCTTCCTGCCTAGCTCATCCCGGTCTGCTGTGTCTCTGCGACCCCACCTGTCCCTGACCCCTGCCCTGTTTTTCTTTCCACAGGACCACATCCCTGTCCCTTACCAGCCAGACTCCAGCAGCAACCCCTCATCCACGACGTCCTCCACGCCCTCCTCACCAGCACCCCCCCTCCCTCCCAGTGCCACGCCGCCTTCTCCCCTGCACCCTTCCCCGCAGTGCACGAGACAGAAAAAGAACTTCAACCTGCCAGGTACCTCTAAGAGTGCTGGGGAAGACAGGTGGATACCGGAGGGGAAGAGGTGAGGGATGAGGGAGGAGGGCATTGGGTCACTGCCAAAGCCAACCAGCACGGGACCAGCCCTTGCTTGAAAGCAACGAGTTAATGATCAGAGAGAGTCAAGGGCGGTGTTTGGATGTGTGCTTACAAACACGGGGCAATTGTCCTATGATATCACATTTCCGCTTTAAAGAAAATGGAAAGTAAGAGTCATCAACTGTACTTGACAAATGGGGAAACTGAGGCACAGGAACTCCTAGAGATGTGTTTTTGGTTTGGCCACAAGCTGATGTCTTTACCTAGCTCAGTCACAAGGCAGAGTCACCTGCTCTGGAGTTGGCAGTTGTCTGGTGAGACAACCTGGTTGAGATTGGTGGCAGGGTGCTGTGCTGAGGATCTCAGGGCTGCACGCCTGAGCAGGGTTACGTCACAAGTCCCAGCCCGGGTGCCAGACATGGCTCAGAATGGACAGTGTGAGGTAGGTTCTGGATTCCAGATCCATGCCTGTCTATCCTGCCCTCGCTGTGTGACCTGATTCTGCCGCCTTGGTCTGTGAGAGAATCATAAAAGAGCCACTTGTGAGAAGGATCTTTCTCTGCCTTCCAGTGGACCAGACCTAAGACTCTTGCTGCCTCCCCCAGGGCCCAGCCAAGCCTGTAGGTCCCAGGAAGACTGTACCAGTCAGGTCTCCATCACTATGGCACCTGAGCAAAGGGCTGGCGAGGTGGGAAAAGAAAATCTTGTTGTAGGAGCGCAAGGATCTGAGTCCAATTCCCAGAATTCACGTTTGAAAAAAAAAAATCCTGGTGTAGCGCACATGCTTGGAGTCCCAACACTGGGGACCTGAAGGCAGGTGGATCTTGTGGGCTCAATGGCAGCCAGCCCAGCCAGAGTGTTAGATCCAGGTAAAGCGACAAGCCCTGTCTCATCAAATAAGGTAGACAGAACTTGAGGAATGACACCTAAGGTTGGCTTCTGGCGTCCACATACATGTGCACATACCAAACACACACACACACACACACACACGCATTGTACACAGAGTACTATTGGATTCGCCTTCTGAGGAAGTTAGTCTGTCAGTTGAAATTTTCCATGGAATCAGCAATGTCACTTAAAGGAGTTTCTAGTCAGACACTCGCACAAGGACACCAGGATCTGTGTGTTAGGACATTAGTCTTTGCGACAGCGAAGAATTGAAATCATGTCAAGTGCCCATCCAGAGAAGGGCCGAGTGCACTGGACCTGTGCGCCATTTGAAGGGACTCAGTGCTCTGCAGAGATTTCCCAGAATGCCAAGACACTCATCGTGGGTTTTAAGCGGAAAGAATAACCGATGTGCAAAACAATCGGTATACGATCATTCCATTTCTTGTGAATCATTTTCATGTATTCATGCACTGCGTGTGTAAAATCTGCCAGGATTCACTTCTCGGCTGTTGCTGATGAGCAGAGAGGTTTCAGCTTTGTTTGCCGTGCTGGGGATGGAACCTAGGGCCTTGTGCGTGGGGCAAGCACTGTATGACCTTGTGTCGTCCCCTTGCCCACGTATGTAGTTCATAAGGAAAGCCGAAGAGTGGTTTCCTCCCCGAGTGGCTGCACCGTTTGATGCCCTCAGCACATGAACACTCAGGAATTTCTTTCTGAGACAAGCTCTCCCCACACTCACTGTCCCCCTGCCTCTGCCTCTGGAGTGCTGGGGTTATTGGGATGTGCTACCACGCCTGGGACTTCTGCATGGAGTCTCCAGACATTGCCTTTCTTTAGACCCACTGTAGCAGCACACACACGCGTGCGCACACACACACACACACACACACACACACACACGCATGCACACACGCACGCACATGCGCTTACATGCACTTATATTTACACGCACACCACACATACTCACATGCACACAAACTTAGGCACTTATGTGCACATACACACTCATGTACTTACACATATGCACACACAATGCATTACACACATGCACACACACTCATACACTTACACACATGCACACACAAATGCACTTATGTACACACACTCATGCACTTACACACATGCACATACACACTCATTCATGTACACACATGCACACACTCATACACTTACACACATGCACACACAAATGCACTTATGTACACACACTCATGCACTTACACACATGCACATACACACTCATTCACGTACACACATGCACACACTCATACACTTACACACATGCACACACAAGTGCACTTATGTATACACATTTATGCACTTACACACATGCACACACACTCACTCACTTACACACATGCACACACAAATGCACGTATGTACACACACTCATGCACTTACACACATGCACATGCACACTCATACACTTACATACACACGTGCACTTACGCACACACTCATGCACTTACACACATGCACACTACTTCAGGAAATAGAATGTTCTGGTACCTTAAGAATGAAGGAACAAAGAGTAGAGTCTGCCTGGTGCAAGATTTCTTTTTTATTTCTTTTTTGGTTTCGTATGCACGTGCCGTGGATGGTTGGTGTGGTTCCCCCATCACCCTCCAGTGTCCCCATCTATTTCCCGCTGAATCATTTCTTCCCACCGTGTCCTCTAGTGTCAACCCCCGCCCCAGCGAACACCCGCAGGCATCAGTTCTCAGGGGAAGAGGGGCCTCACGGGCGTCTCCTCTGTCTGCGGGGACAGCGGGCCCGGTCTTGTGCAAGTGTCCACGGCTGCTGTGTGTTCATGGTTGCCGTGGCAACGTTGTATCTGGATGGCAGCATTTCATCAAACTCTTCTCCACCCTCTGGCTCTGTAGTTCTTCCTGCCCTTCTGTGTGTGTTGTTCTCTGGGCCGTGTGTGTGTGTGTATGTGTATGTATATGTGTGAGGTGTGTGTGTGTATAGTGGTGTGTGTGTGTGTATAGTGGTGTGTGTGTGTGAGGTGTGTGTGTGTAGTGGTGTGTGTGTAGTATATGCGGTGTGTGTGTGTATAGTGGTGTGTGTGTGAGGTGTGTGTGTGTGTGTATAGTGGTGTGTGTGTATATAGTGTGTGTGTAGTATGTGTGTGGTATATGTGGTGTATGTTGTATGTGCATGTGTGTGGGTGTGTATGTATGTGCATGTATGTGTGGTATGTGTGTGTCTGTGTGATGTGTGTGCATGTGTATGTGTGTGTGCACACATGGCACAGGTTGTATGGATGTCCCGCACTCACCAGTCATCTACTGTCAGCTCTTGGACCGGCCTGAGTCTGTATGAACCGTGACGTCACCCTCCAGGGGCTGGCAGGATTTCTAAGATCCCACTCGGTCTCGGGCAAGGCCTCCTCTCTTCCAAACCCTGCTCCACATTGCTATGTTCTCATGGGGATTTATTCACTTGCTCACTGTCTGTCCCCTCCATACGCCAACACCATAAGGGCAGGAAACCTGACCACGTCATTCTTTTTGTGCCCAAGGCCAGCGAATACGAGTACCTATGGGATAGTACAGTGTTTGCTGAATGAATGAATGAATGAATGAATGAATGAATGACTTAAACCCTACGCACTTCTCAGGATTCTAGTTCTTCTTTTACACATTGTCTTCTTGACCTTCAGAGGGCAGCCGTCCTTAAGAAGCACCCATTGAGCACCTACTGTGTACCAGACACTTCCTGTAAAACCATGAACCGCCTGACATAGCTCTGTCATACGAGAGTCCTGCCGCCGCCGTGACAAATGATCCCAGACTGAACAGCTTAAAACAGCACAAAAGTGTCTAAGGTTTCTGAGGTTAGAAGCCCAGACAGAGCAGGTTTGACAGGGGAGAAAACTCCATGGCCCAGCGAGCCCAGGTTGTCCTGGAGACGATGGGGAAGGAGCCATTTTCTTCCTTTTTCCCAGCTTCCATGTTCGCCTCCCTTCATTGTTCTACCCGGGCCTCTGTCATCCCCTGTGCACTGGCTGGCTTTGTGTGTCAACTTGACACAAGCTATAGAGTCATCAGAGGAAGGAGACCCTGCTGAGGAAATGCCTCCTTGAGATCCAGCTGTAAGGCATTTTCTCATTTAGTGATCAATGGGGGAGGGCCCAGCCCATGGTGGGTGCAGCCACCCCTGGGCTGGTGGTCCTGGGTTCTATAAGAAAGCAGGCTGAGCAAGCCATGAGGAGCAAGCCAGTGAGCAGCTCCCCTCCATGGCTTCTGCATCAGCTCCTGCCTCCAGGTCCCTGCCCTGCTTGAGTTCCTGTCCTGACTTCCTTTGATGACAAATAACGATGTGGAAGTGTGAGCCGAATAAACCCTTTCCTCCCCGAGTTGCTTTGGTCACGGGGTTTCATCGCAGCAATAGTAACCCTGACTGACACAACCTGTTTTCATTGACTCTTTGACCTTTGACTTCTTACAATGACCTTTATAATCACATTGGGCTCATCCACATAGCCCAGGATAGCCCCTGTGTCAAGAGCCCATTTAAACCCATCTGTAAAGTCCCTTTGCCACCTAAGCCCACGTAGTCACACTTCTCCAAGATTAGGACATGAGCAACGTTTATTGTAAAGCAAAAACCAAGTTCTTGCTGTGTACTCCAGGCCAGTCTTGAACACATGGTCCTCCATTTCTTGAAAAGAACTTGACCATCATCCCACCTTTATGGCTGGTTAAGAGTCCCTCACTGGCCAGGGAGTGGGGGCACAGGACTTTGATCCCAGCACTCGGGAGACAGAGGCAGGTGGATCTCTGTGAGTTCAAGGCCAGCCTGGTCTACAGAGTGAGATCCAGAACAGCCAGGTCTACAAACAGAGAAACCCTGTCTTGAAAAACAAACAGGGAGAGAGAGAGAGAGAGATCTCCTCACTGTAGTTAGAGTGTGGTGGTGGTAGTGGGGTGTGTGGCAAGATCATCTGGGCCCTCTGAGGTGTAGTAGTTATTCATTTTATAATTTTAGCCTTTTGTTGACAAAACGGCTTTGTGTGAGATTTGTACAGGTCTGTGTAACCAACAAGGCTCCAGATCTCAAGAGATGCCTTTGATTTGGACAGCTGTACTTTGTGATCCGGAACAAATTGTTTCCCGGTCTGTACACCTGTGATCCAGAATCAAAATAACCCTACTGGCATCCCAAGGCTATCCCAGACCAGGAAATGGGCTAAGCCAAGAGCTTCCACTCTTGCGTCCTCAATGAAGAGCGGTGACTTTAGTCAGTCCTCAGCATGTTTCCCACCTACGTGTGTGGGGACTTGGGGCTCCTGAGGTGCTAGGATTTACTTTCTGTCCTAAAGGAGTTTATTAATCGACTCCAGCCTCAAGGGGAGTGTTTCATTTGCATCCCAAGAAACAGTTTAGCACCTGAAGCTGTCTGGCTGTCTCTTGGTTCTAAATCCACCTTGTCTGTTAGTCAAGAGAGCTGGGGGTCCGTTTTTCACCACTTGCTAAGGCATCCATCCCACAGATCTAGGGCTCCTGGGGCCTCATGAATATCAGAGTCCAAGGATGCTCATGTCCTTGTGGAACATGCATGCCATCTCCACACATCCTCCCCCATGCTAAACTGTGGGAGCCCGCCCCCACATTTATTTACCCCAGGGACTCTTGAGGAGAGAGGGATAAGAGATTTAGATAGAAATAAAGAGGGGAGAGAAACAGATAGAAACATAGGATACCCTCGAGGGGGCCTGGATCCTTATCCACTGGCCCAGAACTTTATTCAAAAGGGCTTTTTATAACAATGCCAAGGGGAAGGGCAAAAGACCTCCCCTTTTGCTAGATACAGCCAAGTGTAGACCCTTCCAAACACCTGGTACCCAGGCCCATGGTCCAATCATCTTCTTATGCAGTCCTGCTGAGTAAAGCCACTAGGAAACCTCGGTGGGATCCAACACTAAATCATCTCTAGGTGACATGTAACACCGAGCTCTGGGTGAAAGCTGTATGGTTTTCACGTGTTGTGTAGGGCCTCACAGCCAGAAAAAAAAATACACGTGGTTGGTACAGGTATCTTTTGTTAGAGACTTTTCCACCCTGGATCAGTTGTATCTGCATATGAAGAATCAAGGCCCCAGCTGTCCCCACTCAGAACCCACTGCTCACTTCTGTGGAGCGATGGCCGCCGTATCATGTACCCGGAACTAATATTGTCCCCGTTTTTGTCTGTGGACACTGAGACATGGAAAGGTTTGCTTGGATTTTACCAGGGACATAAGCAGAGCAAACACTCAGCGCTACAGAATCAGCTTCTAGACTCCAGGCCCAGACCTGGGTCCTCCCAGGGAGGAGTCAAGTGGCAGTTAGCAGTCCTCATCTCTGGAGGCAGTCAAGTTGCTTCTGGCACCAGATTCTGCAGTAGCTTGTATGTGAGCCCATCTCTCTGCCAACCACCATGCTTATTGCGGGGTGGGGGTTGGAGGGGTGGGGTTGTAAGCTGTCTGACCTACCCACACTCCATGCACTGTACCCCAAAGAAACAAATGGGCAAATTAGAAACCTTGGCCTTTGGTGAGTGGACCAGAGGCCGAGTAAGTTGTCAAGAGAATCAGCAAGTGAGGTTCAGGAAACATCTTTTGTATAATTATTCTTGCTAAACATAGCGATTAATCCAAGCTTATGGTAAGCGGGGGGAAAGGCCTGCTCTCTGAAAGAGCAAAAGAGAAGAGAGAAAGATGTTCACACCCCGATCCCCAAACCTGTGCCTAATGTGGAAAAAGGATTATGGCAGCTGGGATTAAATCGCAGATTTTGAGGGGCACAGATGATCCTGGATTAGGCTAAATTTGATTGCGTAAGGGGCGGGCAAGACGGCCAGCAGGAAGTGATGTCAGAACACAGCTGAGACTGGAGAGAGTTGCTGGGGAGCCAAGGAGTGCTAGGGTTGGACTTTCTGCTGACCATGCTTGCTGGGGAAGAGAAACCACCTGCCCAAAAGCTTGTTTGGATTCTCCAGGGAGTCCAAACCATACACCTTGTCCGTGACTCTTTAAGACTTACTTTCCTGTTCCAGACTGTAGAGCAGTGGTTCTGAACCTTCCTAACGCTGCGACCCTTTAATAGAATTCCTCTTGGGGTGGTGACCCCCAACCATAACATTATTTCACCGCTACTTCATCACTGTGGTTTTGCGATTGTTACAAATGGTAACGTAAACATCCGTTGTGCAGGGTAGCTGATAGGCAGCCTCCAAAGGAGCTGCAACCCACAGGCTGAGAATCACTGCTGTGAAGGGATCTGTTAGTGCTGTTGGGAGTCATTACGTTTATTGTCTCTTGATAACAGTGCAAAGAAAATAGTCCAATGTGAAGGTCGATGCTGAAAATTTGTGTAAAGGATCTGTAAAAGCAGAGAGCATTTGGGATTATAGCTTCGTGGTGGTGGTAGTGGAGGGGTGTGTGTGTGTGTGTGTGTGAGTGTGTTTCACTGTACCTCTGAGAGGACATGGCCTGGTTTTAGAGAGTGTGAAGTGTCAAGTGGTTGGGCCCCACATGTTCCTACTCCCTTATAATTCGGGGTGTCTGCTGAAGCCTGGACGCTCTGGGGGTGGACAGAGAACGACTATGCAGTGACAGTGGGGATGAGGCTTGGTGCCCACCCAGGCGGCACTCGGGTGGTACTCACGCTGGTGTTTTCTGTCTTTTGCAAGCTCCCCACTACTACAAATACAAGCAGCAGTTCATCTTCCCAGGTGAGTGTCCTGGGAACTGGCCCTCTGAGGAGCAGGGATTGCTGGGGCTGGTGGAGAGAGGTCAAGAGCAGAGAGGAGACTAGTGGGGTCTCCACACTCCAGGATAACATCTGGACAAGGAAGAGGAGAAGGTAAGGGTGGGAGATGCCAAGGGCACCAAGGGACCCAAGGATATACCCAAGCACGGCGGAGGCCCAGAGGGTCAGCAGGCCAAAGGGACCTGAGCTGGACAGATGTGAAATGAGTGGTCCCCTTTACCCAAAGGGGACTCAGGAGTGAGGAGGATTCAGAGATGGGCAGTTGATGCTTAGGCATCCTGTCTAGCCCCCTTGGCAGTGATGATGTGTATGCAGGATCCCTAGAATGCTGGTCCATCTCAGTGGGTGAGGCAGGGGGAAAGGAAGCTGGTGAACATTGGAATCCATAACACGGGTAGGGTTGCGGGCTGCTGTGTCTGTTGGGGGGGTGAGGGTCATGGGTTCTAGTTTTGAACACTGAGTATCCGCCCTCTGCCTCTCAGATGTGGTGCCTGTACCAGAGACGCCCACCCGGGCACCTCAAGTTATCCTGCATCCTGTCACCTCGAATACCATGTAAGTGACTTCATCCCCTACCCCAAGCTTGGGTACCTTCAGCCTTCCTGGTTTCTCTGCTGTCACTTTTCCTCAACCCTGAAGGAGATGAGTAGGGGACAGAAAGACACAGGACATGGTTCAATAGAGAGAAGGGGGCTGGCACCCCAAGCTGAGAGAGAAGTATTAAAAGGCAGTGTTAGTCCCTACAAGTCAGCTCTTCCCGAAGCTCCGGTCCTCCATGGCAACTACAGTTTCTAAAGGTCACACCATTTTCTCACGGGGCCCTCCTTATGATTCTAGACAGCTGTCCCTGGCAACAGCTGGACTTTCGTTTATACCATGGTCTCCCTTTTTTAAAAGTGTCCTTTGGGGCTGGAGAGATGGCTCAGAGGTTAAGAACACTGACTGCTCTTTCAGAGGTCCTGAGTTCAATTCCCAGCAACCACATGATGGCTCACAACCATCTGTAATGAGATCTGGCTCCCTCTTCTGGCTTGCAGGGATACATGCAAACAGAACATTGTACACATAATAAATAAATAAATCTTTTTTTTTAAAAAAAAGTGTCCTTTAAGCCGAGCCTGGTGGCACCTGCCTGTCATCCCAGATGCTTGGGAGGTCAAAGCAAAACAATTACAAGTTCAAAGCCAGCTGGGGCAACTCCATAAGGCCAGGTCTCAAAATCTAAACATCTAAAAAGGGCTGAGGATGTACTTTAGTTGTGAGGCTCTAGGTTAGATCCCTAGTCCTGAGGAGAAAGGGGGAGGGGGGGGCTGGGTGAGAGAAAGAAAAAAAAAGATAAAGGAAAGATAGTGTTTACCTGGAATCAACAAACTCTAGCCTGTCAGACGAATCCCATCTGTCACTTGTTTTTATAAGTAAAGTTTTATTGAAACACTGCCATGCTCGTGTATTTACCGGGCCATGACTGGCTGCCTCCTCAGTACAGCAGGAGGGTTGAGAGGTGATAAGGAAGCATATGGCTCCCCAAAACCAAAAAAATATTGACTCTCTGGGCCCTTGCGGAAAGAGCCTGCTAGCCTCTTATTTATACCACCGTGAAATGAACAGAAGCTGATTTGGGAGAATTTAGAATATTCTTTGAACAAGGGAAAAGAAATTCGCCCCTTGGAATTTCACACTGCTAGAACGTTCTAGCGGGCTTTCTCATCCTGTTCCTGTACTGTGATTCATGGCAAAGGCGGTTACAATCCGTGCAGTCCTATTTTATCTTTAATACAGTGATGCTGATTTTTCCCATGCGATCCTGGGTTCTTCATAGGCCATGTCTTACTGACTATAGAATGTCATACTGATGTGGGGTTCAGATCTCCCCCCCACTCCCCTACTCCCGCAGTAAACAACGTGGCCACAAATGTCTTGGTGTACGCATCCCCTGGATGGCCCATTGCTTAGAGAAGTCACCCTCCTTCCCTTTGGTGCCTGTGCCCCAAGTCTGGGGCATGCTGGGATGTGACGAGTCTCGCAGCTCTCATTTCTGCCTGCGTGCCTTTTCTTCTTGCCTCCCTAATGGCTCCATCCCACTTGACCTGCATCAGGACTCTGTGAAGCGCCGAACATGGTGCATCTCTAAAATCAAAGGAGCAGTGTCTTGCCGGCGGGTGCTTTGCTGACCTAGATCTCTGGGTCAGTTCTCTGCGGCTCACAAACCAGCTCCACGCTTTGTATAAGATGAACTCCAAGTTATTAATGATAGCTAGAGTTGCTGTGTCGGGGCGGGGAGCTGCTTGTGATCTGTGTAAATGTGTGAAGAGTAATGGAAGGCTGCAGCCGGAAGTCATCGAATAGCCCCGGCAGCTGGAGGCCCACCTTGAAACAGACAGGAGCGGGCTGCCCTTAGGGGGACTGGCCAGGAGAGGGATGCCTGTGTTGTCCTGATTCCTTCACTGTCCCCACTTCCTACGGCAACACCGTAAATAATTGATTGACACACGTCACCCACTGTGACCTCCCTCTCCCGGTTAGCTCTTGCATGGCGGTAGATTGACTCAGTCTTCAGGGCCCCTAGCTACCTGAGATCTGAGGGGTGGGACAGGGAAACTGCTCCCACAATAGGGTGGGTAGGGGAGTTGCTAAACTTCCATCGGAGAAATAGAAAGAGGACATGGTTTTCCTGGTGGTGGTGGCTTTGCCCTACCTCTTCTGAGTTTTGGGTGCAGTCTGTGTAGCCAAGCTGCTCTGTTCCCACTGCGCTCCATAAACACACATCCTTGAGTGTTGAAAGCTTCCTCCAAACACCCCTGTGGACGTTGACTGTAACCCACATCCCCATCACAAAATGATGCATTTGATAGTGCCCTCACATTCTTAATACACAGCCAATTATACCATCAATACACAGCACATCCCTAACACCCTTACTGTGTCCACACAACTCAGAGAAGCCCTACGACACATCCCATTGGCTCTTGCATTGCTCACACATAGACCCCATTTCTCCCCAGCACCCATTCTTAGAATACAGCTGCAGCTTTCGAGCTCAGTACACGTGACACACACACACACACACACACACACACACACACACACACACATCCCTGTTTATTCCCACCCAGCAAAGTTCTTGTTTACGCATCTCGAGTCCATGAGATTGGCCAAGTTAAACCCCAACACCATTGTCTTAGTCACTGCTCTGTTGCTGTGAAGACACACCATGGCCAAGGCCAGTCTTATAAAAGGAAAACATTGAATCAAGGGCTTCCTTACGGTTTCCGAGGGTCAGTTGGTTATCATCAGGGCGGGAAGCATGGCAGGCATGATGCCGGAGAAGTCATTGAGAACTACATTCTGATCCATGGGGTGGGGGCTTGGGGGGCAGACAGACAGACAGAGACAGACAGAGAGACTGGGCTCAGTCATATGGGCCTCTGAAACCTCAAAGCCCACCCTAAGGGACGCACTTCCTCCAACAAGACCACACCTAATCCTTTCAAATAGTGCCACAATCTAGCAATTAAGCATTCTAATATATGAGCCTGTGGGGGTTACTCTTATTTAGACCATGACAACCAGGGACTTCCAAATGTGCCCAGTGAGTCTCTATTCTGGGAATTCCCACAACCCTCCATTTATTCAGTTCGCTGGTAGCTGCTGGCCCTTGTGGCTCCCCCTCTGCACCTGTCTACGGTTAGTTTTTTCAGTAGTAAAAAGACGTCCCTTTATGTCAGGAGCCATCCTGCCTCCAACTACAGAGCCTCTTCTAAAAGACGTGCCTGGACGGATGGACGAAAATGAATGAATGAATGAAGAATAAAATAAATGGACAGACAAATGCATTGATATTAAAAATCCTTGTAGGGAGGTCGGGGCATCCTTGTAGGATGGCTCCACAGCTAAGAGCACCTGTCAAGCTCTTGCAGGGGACTTGAGTTCGTTCTCAGCACCAGTGTCTGGTAGTGTGCTAGTCTTATCTCTGTTGCTGTGATGAGCATCATGACTAAAATCAATTTGTGGAAGAAGGAGCTCATGTCAGCTTACAGCTCTCAAGTCACACGCTGTCACAGAGGGACGTCAGGGCAGGAACTCAGGGCAGGAACCTGAAGGCAGGAGCTGATGCAGAAGCCATGGAGGGTTGCTGCTGACTGCCTTACTCCCCATGGTTTGCGCTGTTTTATTTCTTGCACAGCTCAGGACCATCTGCCTAGGGGATGGCACCACCCATAGTGGGCTGAGCCCTCCCATGTCAATCATTAATCAAGAAAAGGCCCCAGAGACTTGCTAGCAGGCCAGTCTGATGGAGGCATTTTCTCAGTTGAGGTTCCTCTTCCCAGATAACTCTAGCTTGTGTCAAGTTTTAAAAGAAAAAAAAAAAAAAAACACTACCTATCACCAGTGGCTCATAACCCCGTGTGACTCCAACTCCAGAAGGTCAGCTGCCCTCTAACTTTGATAGGTACCACAAGCATGTGTACACACCCACACATGGATACATAATTAAAAATAAAACTGAATCTTTATTTTTTAAAACCCTCCTAGGAGATTCTGAACATGAAGTTTAGAAATGTGATTTATTCTTTCCCAGTGCACAGGAGTTGTTCACCTGTGACATTTTCGCCCACTTAAAAAGAGGCTGCTTTACTAGTTGAAGCCAAAGCAATAAAGGAAAGCAACCCCTGAGCAAACCAGGAGAATTTCTTTTAAAATCATGGTCTTGTGAGCTCTTTCTGTACTCAGCTCTGAGTTGTTTCAGCCCCAAGTGTTTAAATCACACGGGAGATAAAGGTTACGTGGCTGCAACTTACCATTTTGGACTCGTGAGCATAGCTCACCTTTAATCCAGAGTTGTAAGATCACGAGTGGTTTTTTTTTTTCTCTCTCTGATTTACAGCTTGGAAGGAAATCCATTACTTCAGATTGAAGTGGAACCAACCTCAGAGGTGAGACTTGGAGATCAGAAAGATGGCTTTGGCTAGAGGTTGGCGAAGCTGCCGGATGTCATTGATGACGCAGAGGGATGGGGGCAGGGGAGGTGGGGTAGAGGGGCTGTTTGATGGATGTTCTCACTCTAGGACAATTAAGGAGCTATAGCTCCTCCAGGCGCTGAACCTAATGGGCCGTTCAGCTGTGTTCATCCTGGCAGAGACAGTTGGAAGGAAATTGGCCTGTGATTTGCATTTTTAGGTAAAAAAAAAAATTAGCTCAGGGCTGGGGGAAATGGGAAGGGGGATGTGCCCCACTGCCTTTGAAATAACATACAGTAGCAGGTGGGAGTCCCAAGGATGCTAGCTTGGCAGCATGGTGAGGAAGTTCTGGGCTTCCTTCCATCTGTGTTAAAGGAGTCAAGAAATGTCCTGGGTCTGCCATCTCGGCCCTACTGTGTGCCCTGAGCTAAAATGTCTAGAAGCAGGGCTCTGGGAAAGAGGTCCACATCCCATTCTGAGATGGGAGCAGCCACCTAGAACTGACCAGTGTCATGGACAGCCAAGCTCATAGACTTAGGTTCACCTTACCAAGGTCTCTGGGGCTTCTCACAGGGTCTGGCATCTGCTCTTCCCCCACATGTTATTATAGAGTCCAATAGGCAAGACGGCCCTGAGCCTAGATATCCCCAACCCCTACGCATTCTCCCTTGATCGATCACAACTAACCCCAAGAGTCATGTGATTAAAACGCAGGTCTCACTGCAGACCTGCTGATGTTTTAAAAATTATCAATTTTTATTTTATGTGCATTGGTCTTTTGCCATGGGTCTCGGGTCCCCTGGAACTGGAATTACAAACAGTTGTGAGCTGCCATGTGGATGTGGGGAATTGAACCTGGGTCCTCTGGAAGAGCAATCAGTGTCCGTAACCACTGAGCCATCTCTCCAGCCCCAACCTATTGATGTTTTAACTCAATAGATCCAGATGGGGCCCGAGAATCTGCATTTTCTCTGGCATCCCAAGCAGATGTTTGATGTAGGCAGCCAGGCCGTGGCAGGAACTTCAGAACTCATCAACTCATTTAAAACTTCATACCACCCCCCGGGGAAAATTCTTATCTTACTTCCACTTTATAGGTAGATAAGGAAAGCTCAGAGAGGTGGGCCAATTTCCCCAAGGTCACACAGGCCAGAGGCCAGCTCACTGGGTCTAAGTGTTCAGCACATGGTCTCGACTGTCTGCTCCGATGTCTCCCAGCCACCTGGTCTTACATGAGCTACAGAGCTTGGAACTATGGCCCTTGGCCAGTCTGAATCAATTCTGAATTCCCTGGAGGAGGCTGACAGACGGCCCATGCTGACGGTTGTCCCGTGTCACACGAAGAGACACACAGTACATCCATCTTTTAGGCTGCTGTTCCTCTCAGACACATACCGTCAGGCAAGTCAAAACCAGTAGAGCAGAACAGGAGTGACACTGGATAGCAAGGATCCAGTAACCTGAATCTCAACTGTCTCCCTCCGCTGGGCTGTGATCCAGCGTGAGGACCTCCCGGGGTGACCAACATCCCAGGTTGCCCAGGGTTGACAGGTGTCCTGGGATGTGTCACTTTTCAGCGTGAAAACTTCAAAGTCCAGCCAAACTGGAACAGTTGGCCCCCTCGGCATTTCTCCTCTCTTAGCACAAGGCAGTGGGGCCACCTTGACTCCTTTTAAGTCATTCCTTGTGGTCTGACTCCGATTCAAAGGCACCTGGGAAACAGCTCTGTCTACCTATGGAAATACGGAGTGTGTCCTGACCTCCACAGCACACATGGTACCCACCAGGCCCCGAGGGAGGGTGGAGCTGGGGTGGCCATGGCTTTGACCTCTCTCCCCTCTGGCCACAGAATGAAGAAGGCCACGATGAAGCAGAGGAGTCCGAGGATGACTTTGAGGAGATGAACCTATCCCTCCTCTCGGCCCGGAGCTTCCCGCGCAAAGCCAGCCAGACCAGCATCTTCCTTCAGGAATGGGACATCCCCTTTGAGCAGCTAGAGATTGGCGAGCTCATCGGGAAGGGTCGCTTCGGGCAGGTGTACCACGGACGCTGGCATGGTGAGGTGGCCATCCGGTTGATTGACATCGAGAGGGATAACGAGGACCAGCTCAAGGCCTTCAAGCGGGAAGTGATGGCCTACAGGCAGACCAGACATGAGAACGTGGTGCTCTTCATGGGAGCCTGCATGAGCCCACCCCACCTGGCCATCATCACCAGGTCAGTCCCTTCGGCTCCCATGGGGGCTCTCCAGGGCTTCGTTCAGGCTAATAGTGTCTTCAGGTCTTCCATCCATGTGGTTCACTCACAATCTTTTAAGCCCCTAGGAAATGTTTTCAGGGCTTTAGCAGTGTGTGGAAAAAGTACTGCATTGGGAGCCAGAAAAGCCATGTCTACCTCTACCCTGCATAGATGGGTCTCAGACTCTTGTCTTTCATTATGTAAAATGAATGGATTGCTTTAGACATAGGTCAGCCAACTTAGGTCACAGGCCCAGTGGGATCTGTGAATCAGCCTCACAGGCTGAAGAGTTTCTGTCTTAGCAATTTGGTTCTGCCACTGTCACACAAAAAACAGCCATAGATGATATGTGGATGGATTTGCATGGCAGCGTTGCGATAAAACTTTATTTGTCAACCCAAGTGGCGGGCCAGATCTGCCCCATAGTTTGATCTGAGATGCTGATGACTGTGATTGTGGCTCTTGCTGGTTCACAGAATGTTTATGGAGCTGTTACCACCGTTGTCCTGAGTGTCCAGCATTCATGGGCTACAGGGGTTTGGGGGCAGGGTGGGGGGAGGGTAGTTAATAGAGATCAACTTTAAGAAAATGGCAGATGACACCCGATGTAAAACCTTGGTCTTCACATACATGTAAACTCATATCCATGAGCACCCACAAACATATGAACACATAGATATGCACACACACACACACACACACACATACACACACACACACACACACACACACACACACACACACACACACACACACACACACAAAGCTGAAGAGATGTGCCAGTCAGTACCTGAGTCTGATCCCAGGATATAGGTAAGAAATATCCAGGTGTGGTGATGCCTGCTTATAATCCAAATATGGGGATGGTAAGGGACAGGGAGATTCCTGGGGCTGGCTGGTGAGCCAGTCTGGCCTACTCAGAGAAACCCAACTCCCAGTGTGAGACCCTGTCTCACAAAAACAAGATGGGCAGCCTAGGAAATGACAGCCAAGGTTGCCCTCTGCCCTCCATGTATACATGTGTATATATAATGCACACACAAACATGTACACACACATGTACACATCCAGGAAGATGGTGGGTGGTGGTGAGTGGCTCTCTGACCTCGCCCAGCAATGTGAGACATTTTGAAAAAGCAAAGTAGCATTGGTTACACTTGAGTGGCTGTGAATCCGCCTTGGATGTGTTTCCAAATCCTCCCTTATGTCAGTTGGAGCTGGCTACAGCTGCGGGATTCTGGGTGTGGCCTGGGAATGCCAAATGGAACCTTCTGCTTCCAGGACACAATTCAAGCAGTAGCATCTCACCATGAGTTGGTCCCCCATCGTGGAAGGTGTCAGAGAAGGGGCTGCAGCCTCAGCAGAGGTGATATATTTTCAGTCTGTTCCCTTGAGTCTGTTTAATTAGACTTTGGTGGCTGAAGAATTATCATGTCATCGTGGATTATGCAAATGGTGGGACTGTGGCTCAGGTATCAAATGTCAAGTGCCTGTGAGGCTTGGGGATAGTGGTAGAGGCCTTTACCTCTCCTTAAACCAGTGTAAGAGCAGGGGATCTCATGTCTACCCGAGCCAGATGTGGCTCTCCAGTCATCAATTCGGGGAGCAGGCTACAAATGCTTGATATGCTGTGGAGTAAAGGACTGACTCCATAGCTCAGTGGTTTCCCCCTGTCCTGGGGATAGTTCTGGATTGAGTCCTGTTCTGTGGCCTGACTCCGCCGGGTGGCTGTGGTCAGCTGGAAGCATCGAGGATCAGGTCAGTTTGTAGACCCATGTGCTAGTCAGTACCCTGTCAGCTGGGGTGTCTCAGTTCTGTTTCACGTGACTTCCAGCTCGGGTCTTTCCCATGGTGGCCTCTGTTTCCCAGGTACAGCAAGGGGTCAAAGGTTAAATGCACAGGTGCTTTTCATGCCTCCACTGGTCACGTACTGGCTGACATCCATTGGCCGGAGCATCTCCTGCGGTCAACTGGATTCAAGTTAGGGAGAAAGACTTGCCCTCTGAATGGCAGACTCTGCAGGGAAAGATCCACAGATGGTTGCTTTGACAGCCCTCCTCAGCGTCCCCCTCTGCACTCTGCTTCTCTCTCATCAGGAAGCAACTTCTCTCTCCCAGAAGTTAGGAACCTCTCACTTGAGACCTACAAGTCTGGTGACCCATGGATCTCAGGGACCCATTCCTTTTGTGTCCCCCCCCCTTTCCCAAAGAGTGTTTCCTTGCACATGTCCAGACGCCATTAGTAGCTTCAGAAAATGAGTGGCCATTATGAGAATATACTGCTCATCCCTCAAGCCCAGCTGCACTGCAGACTTCTATTCAGTGACAGAACTCTGAGCCCCTGCCCCACGTGCCATAACAATCCATAGATTTCACAAAGCACCCAGCCTTTTCCTGGGTCCACAATTTAAAAAAAAAAAAAAATCCCCAGCGGCTTTGGACATAGAATTGGTCTCTGAAGTGTCTCATGTTTTGTGTGAGGATACCAGATGAACCCCGAGGAAGTAGCATCTATTCTCTCATTACTTCGTTGTTATGTATTTATCATAGGAGAGCTCGGTGTGTCCCCCATTTAGCTCCATCTACATGTTGGTCCGGAAGACTGCCCATCTGAGCGTTCTATTTGCAACCAGATATCTGAGTAATTCGATTCATCATTTGTATCCGCATGATTGACTGCTAGCGGTGGATTGTTGGAAGCTAGCCAACTGACTAGAACAATTTGGGGGACCTTGGTTTTATTTTTTACAGGGAGCATATGACCAGATAATTGCCTGGCATATTCTAGATAAATCCACAATGGTGTGTTCTAGCCAATTACTTAGTAATTATCGTCAGAGCTAACAAGTATTTCAGAGCTCGGTTTCCTTGTAAAGCCATATGCTTGGCTCTCTGGGAATGAACATTAACTAGCCAGTTACCCAGTCACTATAGCCGCAAACAATTCGAATCTGGACGGCTAGATTATTTCATGATTGGGTCATTATGGAATTACTGCCAAGCAATCAGCAGCCTGCACAATTGTTCATGGTGAAAACTCCAAATGGCATTGAAGGGCCAATATTGAAAGGTTTGATTGACAGTAACCCCATCCTTCAGCCCAGCTGCAGGGTTCCCTGAGCCTCATTATCTACATCTGTGGGATGAGTGGGCTGAAGCAGGTGTTTGTCCTAACTCTGACAAAATACTTGAGATCTCTGGGAATGGGCTTTTTGTGACTCAGTTGGGAACAGTTTTGGAGCAGCTGCTTCCCGGAGTGGTCCGTCTGGACCTCCTCACACACCCTTTGAGGAAGCAAGGCCGCTCAGGTGCAGACCCCTCTAAGTGATTGTATTCCATTCCTAACAAGTTACCCTGACTCTGTGGCATCAGGCAGCAACCCCTAGCTCCTTTACAGTTGTGAAGGTGTGATACTCACTAGACTGACATGGAGGCCAGACCCAGCTTCTGGCTTTATCCACTGTGGCTTCTAGCTTCTTCCCCCATCTTGAGGTCAGCTACCACAGGACATCTTGTTTCCATGTCCGGTTATGTCAACCGCTTTGGTCAGATCTCCTTTGGCTTCCCGTGTGATGGGACAGTTACATTTAGGGCCCACCCAGATCACCTAGTACTACCCGGCATGTCCCCTTTTGCCATCTGAGGTAGCGTCGGTAGTCCGTGTCTCCAGGGACTAGGGCCTAGAGACTGTGGGGGCCATCCTTATACAAAGTAACATTGAGCTAAGATTGAGGAGACAGACAGCAACAGAAAGGCAGAGGGGAGGGAGCCCAGGTCGGGGCTCCAGCAGGCACAAAGGCCCTGAGGCAGGAAGTAGGGAATAATAAAGGAGAGCGAGAGCTAGGAAAAGGGTTACAAGATGCCAAATGATTGCAGGACCTCAAAGGCTCTGAGCGAGAGCATGGAGTTTGAAAAACAATAGTGGCTGTGTTCACTGCTCTGGAGATTCCTACAGGCCTGGACACTGTCTCGTCTTACACTGGCTGGTTGATTCAATGTATCTAACTGGTTGATTCAATGTATCTAAACTCTCTGTTGGCGGTCAGAGTAAAGCAGCTCGGGGCAGCTTGGGTACCGTCTTGGATCGTGACTCCACATTTCCCACCTGTGTGGGCACCCAGGAAAAATGACCTATGGTTCCTCTGCACTTAGGTGATCAGGACACCTTGCAGGGGTGATGGGAAGAGGGAACAAGAAATCAGGGTGCTTTGTGAACGCTGATGGAAAAGTTCGGCATGTGTGCCTTTGGGAGGGATTTTTTAAAAACGTCTCATTTGGCACATGTCATCAGTCCTGTCCCCAGATTCCAGAGTCCTGAGGTGACTTCTCAGTCCTGGGAGGATGACTCGGGACCAGGCAGCAATAAAGTCCCAGAGGCCACATTTGCAGCATTTAAAACCCAATAAGCAACAGGGCCTAGCCCACAGATTATTCACGTCCAACCCCAAATCTCCTTGTTTCTCAGGCTTAGAGATCCAATCACACCACACTGCCAAATCTGACAGACAGGCAAACAGGGCCACAGCCTCCCACAGCCTCGTGTGGGGACAGTTGACTTACGCTTGGATGAGATTTCATCTTGCTTTTTTTTTTTTTTCTCCTCTGTAATGTGAGGGCTTGTATCTTTCCAGTTTGTTTCTTTCTTTTCCGACCAGTTTTGATTGTCCTAAATATAACATGCAGGAATCGGGGGCCTGAACCATGAAGATTTTACACCACCCCCCACCACACACACACACACACACACACACACACACACACCCCATCCAATGACTTTGGCTTCCTTTAGTGCTTAGGAAGGCTGAATTGCTTTCCTTTTCTGAATCTCAGCTGAAAGGATTTTTTGTCTGCGGCTTCCTTTAATTGTGTGGCACGCGGGACTTTAGTGAAGGAAGACGCTATAAAAGTCGGTCGTCATTAGCACCATTAGATGAGCATCCTCTTGTGTATGTTTGCGTTTGCCTGGCTGTCAACAGTCACGTGACCAGCTGAGGCCTCTGCCTGGCTGAGGAGCTCACTCCTTTCTGGTCACTGCTCCCTCATATCTCCAAGATGCTGGATTCACGTGTGTGACATCTGTCATCACTTCAGAAATATTTTGTCTTACTGCCCAGGAGACAACTCGTTGGTTGTTGAAAATACAGACCAGCTAAAGAACAGTTCCACACGGGATACAGCCAGCTAGAGAGAACCACATGTGTGGTGGGGTGGGGGTGGGAATGGGGACTCTTTGTTAAAATAGGTAAAAAAAAAAAAAATCACACTTTATATTGGCCAGGGTCATGGTAGCTGCTCAAACAAGTAAGACTTAAAAGAGGAAATGCTCAGGGGTGGGGTGGAGAGAAGGGCTCACTGGGTAGTGTGAATACCTGAGTTTGAGCTGCAGAATCCATGTAAAATGGCCAGATGTGCGGGTTATCCGAGCACTGGGAAGGCAGAGATGGGAGGATTCCCAGGGCTCACTGGCCAAGGAGTCTAAACTAACTTGTGAGCTTTAGGCCAGTAAAAGACCCTGTCTCAAAGGATGTGGATGACGTTCCTGGGGACGGTTCTTGAAGTTGATTTCTGGCACACACCCCCCCCCACACACACACACCCACACACACCACCCCCAAACAGAAAAATGAAGTGGCTCAATGTGAGTTTCTAACAGACCAAAAATACCAACTGGGAGTTTGAGATACAAAAATGATCCCCCTGGGCGGTGGTGGTTCACGTCTTTAATTCCAGCACTCAGGAGGCAGAGCCAGGCGGATCTTTGTGAGTTTGAGGCCAGCCTGGTCTACAAAGCGAGTTCTAGGAAAGGCGCAAAGCTACACAGAGAAACCCTGTCTTGAAAAAAACCAAAAATAAATAAATAAATAAATAAATAAATAAGTAAATAAAATAAATAAAAACAAAAAACACCAAAAAATAAATAAAAATAAAAATGATCCAGATGGCTTTTTTCTATGTGTGGAGGGATGACGAATACCCTTCCTCCTTTGGTCCACCATACACTAGAGTCACAGGTCTCTTCATCTAGCTGAGGGGAGAGGAAGAAAATCACAAAGAGTCACACTGGGGGTTGTCATAGGCCTACAGGCACCCTGTGTCCCTCCAGGCATGGACCATTGGCTCATACTGAAGCCCTTAGCCATATCCAGTGGCAAGGAGGCTCAGAAATAGCTGGGTTCCCTGAGGAGGAAATGAGATGGGTCTGATGAATGGTAGGAGGTCACTGGGGTGAGCCTTTAAAGGTTAGCCCCCCCTCCTGGTTTCTGTTGAGCTCTCCTTGATTCCCGGACTGTCAATACTACATGGTCAGTCCTCCAGTCCCAGCATAAACACTGCTACGGCTCTTCCTTTCTAGAAAGTTCTGTTGACAAGTGCCCTGGTTGGCATCTTGTGGTTTATACTGAACAATGCACCCACGGCACACTTTTCTTTGATCTATTTCCTATTTCTTTCCTCCCTGCCCTCTTGCTGCAGTTTCTTCATTTATAAAATGGCTGTGGTATTTATATCTCTTGGAAGATAGGGATGAGAATTAGAAATCCCTGGGCCAATCAGATGGCTCAGCAGGGAAAGGTGCCTGCCGCCAAGCTTGACAAACTAAGCTTGATCCCTGCAACCCACATGGTGGAAGAACCAGCCCCTATAGTTGTCCTCTGAGCGCCACATACACATCACCCCAGCTCTGCAGGAAGCTCAGGTGGAAGGACTGTAAGTTCCAAGCCTGTTTGGCCTCAGAGGAAAGTCAAGGCCAGCCTAGATAACTTAGTGAAACCTTCTGTCAAATTAAAAAAACAAAATAGATAAAGAAAAGAGCTAGGGCTAAGAATGTAATGTCCACAAGGTTCAATTGCCAGCACCAGGAAAGAAAGAAAGAAAGAAAGAAAGAAAGAAAGAAAGAAAGAAAGAAAGAAAGAAAGAAAGAAAGAAAGAAAGACAGAAAGAGAGAGAAAGAAGAGCGGGAAGGAGGAAGGAAGGAAGGAAGGAAGGAAGGAAGGAAGGAAGGAAGGAAGGAAGGAAGGAAGGAAGGAAGGAAGGAAGGAAGGAAGGAAAGAAAGAAAAGAGAAAAGACATTCCATGCAGAAAGGCAATAGCAACTTCTGCAGCTAGGGGTGTGTTGTAGCTTTGGATGTTTTGTTTCTTTAATAAACAGTGTGAGGGAGGGAAGCTCCACGTTGGTTTCTTATTTCAGATGGTTTCAGTCCCTCCTGGAGGGCCTGCTGTGCCCTCTGCCCAGGGTCAGGAGCTCAAGCTTCGGAACTGCTCCCTCAATGGTTGCATCCAGGAAACAGAGAAAGGTAGCAGGAAGTGGGGCGGGGCCAACCTTGAAAGGCCCACCCTTAGTGGTCTGCTTCCTCTAGCCAGGCCCCAGCTCTTAAAGATTCTGTAGCCTTCCTTCAAAATGGCAGCACAAGTCAGGAGCTGAGTGTGTGGGGACATTTCAGATTCAAACCACACACAGGTGAACCTCGACGATGTCATCATGATAAAGATCGCAAGGATCACAGCACCTGGGAGATCTAGGGTCTCTTTCTTGGCACCACAAACGTCAGGTGCTTGGTGCTTATTGAATGACACATGATGGACGGCCAGGGTTTGAGGACTCAGAGCTTCCTGTCCAACCTCTGGCCCCTCGCTGGTTCCTTGGCTGGGTGGCTTCTCACCCCTCAGCTCCGGGCCATCCAGAGGGAGGTGTGGAGTGATGGGCTGTATCCACTGGTCTCCAGCTGAGCAGGGCGCTTGGAGCTAGAAATAACCTTGCGTGAGTCATCTGGGTGGACGTGGTGATTGAAGCCGTGGGCCTCAGTAGCTGAGGTCATTCAGGGAGCTGAGAAAGGTCACCTGAGGACAGACGCTGAAGTACCTGCTGCTCTCAGTGGACTGATGGAGAGGGCTCATCCCATAGAGGGTCCAGGAGACAGTCGTCTGGGGAGTGGGAGCAACCATCGGAGTGGGTTGTCAGGAAAGTTACCTGAAGTCACGGCCACCATGCACTTCCCATGCTGTCTTCTGCTTAACAGGACACATGTCACCTCGGATCATAGTTTTATTGCTTCACTTTTGACGTGCTTGCCTGTTGACTTATTCCTCTGCATCCCCTTCCCCACCTTAGAACACAGCCATGCGGGGGCCAGGGTCTCCGCTATTTCATTTGTCTCTGTATCCTCAGCCTCCAATGTGCCCATCAAGTCATCTTCATGTACTTGTCGGAGTAATGAATAACAATTTAAAAAAAATATGTTCCCAGCCTGTGCCTCTGGGCCAGTGTGGCGGGGGTGGAGCTGTTTGATTTGGGTTTCTGAGGAGTGGCAGTGTGCAGAAAACAGAGTATGGACTTGGGGGTTGGGTTGAAGGGTGGAGGAGACATAATGGTGACAGACAGAAATATGAACACTGTGATAGTGACTTCACACCCATAGCAATGCAGTGCAGGGCCAGGAGACTTGAGGACACTTGCCCCCAAATATACGTTCTATGTAGATTTCTGTGCTTGGTGCTGGGACTCGTGAGAGGGGTGGCCTGTGCTCTCTTGGGGCTCATAGATGGAATTTACTGGCTGAGTCTCCAATGTTGTTATGCTCTGTGCTGTGGGGGACCCAGAGCTGGCCTGTTATCCTACCAAGTAACTGCTATGTGGGTAGGAAAGCAGTGTCCTTGGGCTGTCAAAGGACCCCAGCACTCACATCAAAGCCAGATGTGGTGGCACAGGCCTGTGATCCCAGTACTGCTGAGGCAGACAGGAGGAGTCTAGGCAATCTAGGAGATCCAGGTTCAGTATGGCCAGTCAGTGAGCTCCAGGTTCAGTGAGAGACCCTACCTAAAAAAAAAAAAAAAAAAAAAAAAAAAAGCTGGAGAGTAATTGACACACACACACAGACACACACACACACAACACAACACACCACACACACACACAGACACAGACGCAGACATAGACACACACACACACACACACACACACACAGAGTAGTGTTATTCCTAAAAGAAGGGCTGACATGGTCAAAGGCCCTGAAGAGTCTAGGAGTCCTGGACTAGAGTAGATGGGGAACATGGGAAGCTGAAGAAATTGGCGACCCATCTTAAAGAACCTGGTGAGGGAGGAAAGGGAAGCCATCTGAGGATATAACCTGAGGGATGACACAGCCTGGTTGACTTATTAGAGAGCCCGCTTGGGGGCATCTCTCATCTCGGGAGCCTTCCTGGTAGGATAAGTGATGTATTCCTCACCTCCTGTCATGGTGCGGACGATCCCTGTTGGCCCTAATCAGAAATTAGCAGGCATGCTTGCAGGTTTGAATTCCCTGGCTTCTGAAAACTGGTTGGCCTGCCTTGGTTTGGGGGGAAAAGCAGCAGAGAGCTGGCATCTTCTGGAACCACAAGTGTTTTCAACAGCTTTCATTATTTCTTAGAGTTTAAAAATAGCCTGATGCGTTCCCATGTTTTGAAGGCAAGCGTGGGTACCATCGGGCAACATCATGTGTGTTCCAGAGAAGTCAGGGATGGTTTCCTTGGTGTGGCTGACAGGTGGTGGTTAAACAATGATAGGGGAGTTTGTGGTAGGGAGGGCTTTGTGGAGAGAGGCAAAACTGGAATTAATGCTCTCCAAGGTTCCCGCCCTTCATCTGTTCGCTTGTCTGTAAATGGGGGTGAGGGGTGGGGGAGGTGAATGGTACCTACTAAGGGGGGCCATCCACATGGCTCTAGAGACAGAGGAAACAGCAGCAGCCAGTATCTGCATGAAGGTGGATCAGATGGCGGGGAATTGGCTTTTTAATTATAATTTTGCTCAAGGGCATCGGGTAAGCCCGGAACCTGAGAACCGGAACCTGTCTGCTTAATCAGAATGCATTTTCTCTGCTTTCAGAGCTAGTGGGCTCCCGGATTTGATGTCTTCCCAACCCGGTTCCTATTGCCTGGTCACTGCTCAGTTATTTTGCTTTGGTCCCATCTGATTGTATTTAAGATAATTAAGCCCATATATCAAATAATAAATAGATATTGACTGTTTGTCACGGCGAGTATGAGGATGGATTGACCACTGTGATTCTGCTCCTCTGGATCAATGGGAGCCATGGGGATAGATAAATCCTGATCATGACTGACAAGAGGAAAATCAATAGTCGTATTAATATATGCACCCAGACCATCGATCTTCCATTTGGAAGTGGGACCTTGATTAGATGGGGAGCCAGAGGTGGAGGGAAGACAGACAGACAGTTAGACCAACTGACTGGGTATTTCAGTACTCAATAGGCACCTGGTGATTATGAGTATACATAGAGAGGCAAGGAGGGGTATTCTCCCTCCTTTGCACTAAAATCCTTTCTGCCCATGGGCAGCGGGGTTCTTCTTAGTGTTGGGCCCTGTGACGTTATGGGAAGAAGGGAGAGAAGAGAGAGCAGCGTGGATTATCTGGGACACCATGTCCCGCAGGTGCTAGTGACCCTCCATGACAAAGAGATTGCTGGATCCCATCAGGCTGCGGAGTGGGGTCAAGAGACTTGGGGTGGAGTTACTGAGTGTGTGGTCCCTCCGAGATGGTCAGGGGATCGCGTTAAGCTGCCCTCTAGGCTTCTGTCCATAAATGGCTATGGAGTAGTGACATAAGACTAGGAGTCACCTGGGTCGGGGGTATTAGAGGCCTGGACCTGGGTATCATGTGACTAGGACAATGGCTTTCAACTTTCCTAATGCTGCGACCCGTATACAGTTGTGGTCACCCCCC
>CABHPR010136650.1:0-13348 GCA_902168415.1 Peromyscus melanophrys
GGTGAATAAATGTATCAGGAAATTGTTCCATTAGAAGAGTTAGTGACAATGTCCCTAGACCAGCTACAAGCAAATATTTGATTAAGTCACTGCCGTCTGTAACACAGCAGTGTGTTTCGCGTAGCTGTTCCTAAATGAGCATTTTAACGCTGGGGGCAATGATTTAAACTGCGGGGTGGTTTTAAAAAGGAGCTTAGAAGCATACAACATAGCAAGAACCCAGAGCCAGAGCCGGTGTGACCCTGATGCTGCACTCCACATTATTCTCAGCCAAGCTAGAATGATCACAGACATGGAAGTATCGTGTAGGCTAGAAGTGTGCCTGTCATCATCATGTATCAAAACTGTGTGTCGTTTGAGCAGAGCTTGTTTATGTAGTCAGTCCCAGCAGTACGTCCTGAGCCTCAGGTTAGGCTGGTAGACGGTGAGGTCGCAGGCTTGGTGTGTGTTGAGATCTCACCACGGACTGGACCTGTGTTGTTTACTTGATGCTGTGCTGGTAGCCGCCCCGTGCTTCAGTGCCTGGCTGTTGGAGTGCCATTGAGCATTTTCATGAAGTGTATATGTTGCATGTTCTTTAACAGGTATTTTAAGCATTAAAAACAGCACGATGTTACTGACATTATGCATTTGACTACTTTTGGTGTTTATTAGTTTGCAATATCATGTAATTGGTACTTCAGAAGTAGTTTGGTTTCTTTCCAAGTGAGTGGCTATAGCTCCCAGGCCCGGGAGGCCTTGATTCACACTGTCTGTGACGTTATTCCTGGAGTGCCAAGTGCACACGTAGACTAGGAGCAATAAAGAATTGCATGCCATCCTGACTCATGGAGTTTTATTCACTATAGCAATGACAATTCACATTCTGATTAAAAATTAAAACATGGTCTGTGTGTCTGTTTTGTCCTCTGACTGGAGTTTGGAGATTTACAGGTCGTGAAGTTGACAGAATGGTCCAGACAGCCTTGTTGTCCTGAGGGAGGTCGGCTCTGAAGTCCCAGTGCCTAACCAGTGCTTTCTTGAAGCCTTGGCACCCCAGAGCACATGGCACCGTAGCTGGGTAGTCCATTTCTGTAGCTGGAGACAGACGATCCAGATCCCTGCAGAACATCAGTTTATTACGTGAACATTCTGGACAAACATCCTTTCTCTACTGGCACAGAAATTGATGGGCCAGATGGGTCTTGAGTCACTGTTATCCCTCTGAGTCTGCATGTCAGTGTGTGTCTGTGTCTATTTATAATGCATAGCTTAGTCTGATTCACACACAGGCAAAACTCTGCATTGAGCTGGATGAAATAATAGAAAAAGGATCCTCGAACCCTGCCCATCTCTTAGATTCTGTTACTCAGTCTTAGGTAGTATGAGCCACATTAGCTCCACCTTCAGCCATAGAGAGTGTGCTGATGTAGCATCCTAACACTCACTGTGGCCTTCTGGAGATTTACTTCTGAGAGTATCTGTAGTCCTGGCTGTCCTGGAACCTGCTCTGTAGACCAGGCTGGCCTCGAACTCAGAGATCCATCTGCCTCTGTCTCCTGAGTGCTGGGATTAAAGGGGTGGGCCACCATGCCAGGCACTCCTGGTATTTTCCAATTGAGTCGGCTTCCCCAGGGCTGCATGGTTAAGGATCAGGAATCCTACACCGTGGACTTCAAACTTTTGCTGAGCATGGTGACCCGTGCCTATCATCCCAGTGCTCAGGAGACAAGCGGGAGAGTCAGGTGTTCAAGGCCAGCCTCAACTACGTAGAGACCAGCCTGGGCTATATGAGACCCTGTCTCAAGAAACTAGCAATACCACCGGAAGCGTTATTGTCAATAATAAGAGAACTTGTTTTCCTGTGTTATTTTATATGGTTTTAAATATAGTCAGAATAATTGTAGTTGCCTAACCAAGTAATTTTAGAGTTGTATTTGCTTAAATCCTCATCCTGAGAATTCAAGCTCATTCGCATGTTCTAGTACTACAGTAAAGTAATTTATGACTAATTTTTTCTTACTAATAATTAGAAACTTTTGAATGAAATTACGTATTTTTTTTCTTTTGGTTTGGCTAAGGTACTAAATTTAAAAGGTTCTAAGACCACATAATTTTTGGTTACACCAGGAATTCTCAGCCTCTTTAGAAATATCCCTGAATTTAAAAAAAAAAAAAATCCATGAATTCCTGGCTAACTCCTGAATAGATTGCTGTACTTACCAGGAAAAGAGAGGCCCCGCCTTTATTTAACGGGTGAATGACCTTGAAGGATTAGGTAGGAGGGTTTGAGAAAAGTAACAGTTTTGGCAAATATGTACTATCAGCCCCAGCCTGCTTTATCCCACCCATCTTTCCTGGGCTCAGCAGACACAGTGGGAGAGAAAAGCAAATGGGGACATCCTCCTGCCTGGGGCAGGTGAGCCACCAAAAATGAGTGTGCTTTCCTACTCAAGCTGAAGCGTAGGTGGGAGTTAACACACGTGAACTAAAAAGTAGACACTTAGCTTGGATAGCAGCGAGCCGGCTGTGGACAGTGTCTGATTGGCTCGTTGCTTAGTAAAGGTTGAGAATCCCTGGTTGAGACTAACGAAGTAGAAAGCCGCTTTCAAGTCTTACGTACTATCACACCCTTTCCTGCCTAGGGAGAAAATGCCGTCCCTGTGCTAGATAGACAGCGGTTGAGAAGATCCAGTTTAAACTGAGGTATGTAACAAACTAGCGCTCCAAGTGAGAGGCGTCGGGAACAGTTGCCAGGACTTAACCCCTGTCGACCCGCACGGTTGAAGAGTTTTTAAAGGAAGGATTAGCAGACCTTGCTTACTGTGAGACCATGTCTCCTAGAACTGTGGTGCTACGCCCGTGAAGGCTCACTAACGGGACGACTGCCTCAGCATGAGCTGAACAATGTCTAATGTCTTTACATTAGACATGCCAAAGTGGATTTGGGGGTGGGGGAGATCATCAGGCCTCCACTCTACACAAAGAACCACAGGCAACTGAGTGTTGGGAGTGGGCCAAGTAGTCTTAACCAGGAAAGAGCCCACCAATGGTTCATCCAGTACCAAATAGCCCTGAAGACAAATACAAGTACCATACAGACCAAGCAAGTTTTATCTGTGCATTTAGACATGCATATATATATGTAATAATAGTTAATGAAAAATAGAGACCATGAGTTTGAAAGAGAGCAAGAGGGGATGGATGGGAGAGTTTGGAGGGAGGAAAAGGAAGGAGGAAATGATGTAACTGTGATTGGAAAAAAAAAAAAGTAGCAAACCACAGCCCTGGCCTGAAGGTCCTCTGGCTGTTGGCCAAGGCAGGTGGAAGGTTTCCCAGGGGTGTTCTGGAAAACGGAGCTGAAACCCCTTCTGAGAGGGGCCTCAGAGGCTGGGGGATGGATGAGCACTGTTCAGGTGTCCCAGGAGAGGGAAGCGTTTTGGAAATGAATGAGTTTATAACAGAGACATTGATGAAGAAGGAAGGGCGTCTCCTGTGTTTCTTGATTCGGGATAGGATTCCACCCTGGTATTCCCATCAGAATGCCAGGTGTTCCCCCACGATGACGGTGCTGCTGGCCATACTGTCACCAGCCCCCGAAAGGGCCACCACTTGGAATCTGAAGTATGGCATCTACTGGTGCGTGTTGCTAATGGTGAAGTACCACTAATGAAGGGCTGTCTGTGTTCCCAGAAACACGGGTGGGATGGATGGCTCTTGAAAAGTCTGGAATCCGAACTGAAGTGAAAACCAACGTAAATTAGTGAAAAAACAGAACACACAACACAAAGCATTATGGAATGTTTTAACACAGGCAGTGTTACTGTTTCAAAACACAAAGTATTCTGAATCTGCCAGTGCGGGGGTGGCCTGTGGTCATTGACTAACAGAGACTACTCCCCAGACTTACTCTGCAGCTAAAGATGCCCTTTGTAGTGTTATTTATTCCAAGGATGTGTGTAACACGAATTCCTAAATGGTCTTTTAATAAAAAACCCAGAACCAGATATTGGGGTAAATGCAGAAAGATCAGAGAGACAAAGGAACAAGCCACTGCTACGTCTTGCCTCACCAACTCCAGGAATCCTCTGACTGAAATCCTCTGAGTCCTCACCTGAAAGGCTTCAGCCTGAAAAAGCTTCTAGCTGAAAGGGACGCTTCTGTTGTAAAGCCTTCCGTTCCTGTCTCTTCATGCCTTATATACCTTTCTCTGCCCACCATATCACTTCCTGGGACTAAAGGCGTGTGTGCTTCCCAGTACTGGGATTAAAGGTGTGTGCCACCACTGCCTGGCTCTGTTTCTCTCCTAGACTCAGTCAGTCTCCTGTAGTCCAGGGTGGCTTTGAACTCACAGAGATCCAGACAGATCTCTCTCCTGAGTGCTAGGATTAAAGGTGTGTGCCGCCACTGCCTGGCATCTGTGTTTAATCTCGTGGCTTGTTCTGTCCTCTGACCTTCAGGAAAATGTTATTAGGGTACACAATATGTCACCACAGTTTGTATTAGGAGTCATTTATTGCAGTCTAGCAGAGCATGGACTGGCATATCAAAGTGAATTACTAAACCATTGAGACATGAATGAGTGAAATCATACTCCCACAACATAGTGTGTGTCCTTATTCCTAGTAAGAAGTTATCTAAGGTCATTAAGCTCTTGATTATTCATGACCACTTTCTAATTTTATCATATTTACACATATTTACCTCCTTTTCTTTCAAGGCAACAAGGGCTTAGAACCTTAGTATTCTGCCCATAGACCAAGCAACGCTCCTTTCTCATTCTCCTGGCAGCTCGGTTAATTTCCCCATCTGGCTTCCTCACCACGTATCGGGGGTGAAGAAGACACAGCCACCACTGTAGCCCCTGCCATGCCTTCGGCCAGAGAAGAATGTGTCACCCAGATTTCTCTGTTCTCCGTAACTCTAGGATTTAAGATAGTCTTTAATGAAGTATTACTTTTATGAGATTTTAGGTTAAAAACCCAATGTATAGAAACAATATGTAAATAATCTAGCCTCTCCTCTTATGTCCTATAGCACGTTCTTGGTCAGGTAACTAATAAAACATTAGATATTTTCAAAATTGTCACAGTTTTGACACTTGCAAGTTGTGTTTCTTAGAACTTTTAGAAGGCATGCTGTTTTTACTTGATGTGAATTAAACTATTTTGAAAGAGATCATTTTTTTTTTTCCAGATTCTGTGTTTTCTCCATGTTTTGCCTATGTTCTTTTCAGCCTTTTTTCTTTTCTTCTTTTTTTTGGTCTGTTTCCTTAGAAGTTGCATTACACTCCTCCTATTTTACCATAAGACGTCGTTAACACAGTAGCAGGAGAGGAAGCCTCTGCCCAGCCTTTTAGATGAACCTGATTGCGGGTAACCCAGGGCAGTGGACAGAAACTTCTGTGAGTGAATAAGGCAGGTTGGTAAAAACTGGCAGAGTCCACTCAAGTCCTACATGATAATGCCCTGCTGCCCTACACCCTCACCACAGTTCCTCATGGGCGGCCCTTCCATTTTTACACCTGTCTGGCCTTCGTAAGCTTCTCTGCTTATGATTCCAGCAATCTTTCAAGATGTGATACCATGCTTGATTCAAAATTCCCGAGGTGGATACCCGCAGCCCACCATGACAAGCCACATCCTTTTAAAGGGCAAGGCAATGTATTCACATGTTTTAAAAACCCTCTTGTGCTCTCTAAGCCCTTGGTGTAGTAGAGATGCCCATCTCATACATCAGTAGAATTCTAGAGGCAGACGAAACTGTTAATCCTGTATTTCACATTAGAATCTTGAAAACGGTATTCAAGTGTAACTTAGCTGCAGTGCAGCCCCAATTCAGGTTTCTAACTCCAGTGATACTGTTCCACATCAGGACCACCATGGTGCCCAGCTTGCCTTAGCCAGGTCAGAGCTTCCACCTTCCTCTCAGTGACCACCCTCAGCCATCTGTCACTCCCCATCTCATACCATTTTGACTGCTGTGTTAGGATTCCATATTGAATATTTTTTTTTAAGATTTATTTATTATGTATACAGCATGTATCCCTGCAGGCCAGAAGAGGGCACCAGATCTCATTACAGATGGTTGTGAGCCACCATGTGGTTGCTGGGAATTGAACTCAGGACCTCTGGAAGAGCAGTCAGTGCTCTTAACCTCTGAGCCATCTCTCCAGCCCTCCATATTGAATATTTTTATAGGAATGTGTGATGATGCATTTTATTTGTTGATGCAGACAAATCATTCTTAATAGCAATTCCCCAGTCTTACTAACTGAATGCATTTAAACTTGAGAATTTTGAGTTCCATACAATGTGTTTTGATCATATCCACACCCCCACCCATTCTTATATCTACTTCCCCTTCCCTAACAGCTCTATATTTTGTCCTTTTTTTTCTTCTTTTAAACCTTAAAGACCAGTTTGTGCTACCCAAAATAATCTTGGCTATGTGGTCTTCTACTGGAATGTGGTTGGCTTACCGGGAACTAAACTCTCAGAGAAAACTGGCCCTTTGTTTCCCAGCAGCTAACAACTGTCAGTTGCTCCAATGCTCGGTGTGGGATTGTGTGCCCAACCCCCTGCTCCATGCTGGGATTTGGTCTGGCTTGGGCTTACACGGGTTTTAAATAGAGGATCATCAAAACCGCTGAGTTCATATGTGCAACCGCCCAGAAGATGTTCATCTCTAGTCATCCACCAGCTCGGTCTCTCACACTCTTCCGCAATGATCCCTGAACCCTGGGAAGCGGGTGCAGTGTGTGTGTGTGTGTGTGTGTGTGTATGTGTATGTGTGTGGTGTGCGTGTGTGTGTGTGTGTGTGTGTGTGTGTGTGTGTGTGTGTGTGTGTGTCTGTGTTCCCTTTAGGGCTGAGTATTCTGCAATCTCTTATTCTCTGTGTCGTGGTCAACTGCGGGTCTCTGTGCTAATCACCATCTACTGCAAATGAAAGCTTCTCAGATAAGGGTTGAGAGAAACACTGATTTATGGGTATGATGAAAAGTCATTAGGAATTGGTTTAATACTATGTCCATCTAGCAGCATCATAGTAGTGGGTTCTCCCCTAGACCTCTGACCTGTCTAGCCACAGGTTATTGGCCCAGGTTATTGGTACCAGGAGAAGGTTTCATCTTGTGAGACTGGCCTTCAATCCCATCAGAAAGTGGTTGGATACTCCCATGATGTCACGCCACCATTGGACCAGTGAGTGTGTCTGAGACCAGTCATTGCTGGAGCTTGCAAATGAAAACTAGCCAGTACGGATGAAGCTTCCAAGTCTATACCAGCTTGATTTCATCACGTTCTGTGACTTAAATATGTGGTGCCATCAGCAGTAGGGGCTTACCAACATGAACAGTAGTTCGGTGTTACCTCAATTCACCTAAAGGCACACCCCATTATCTTGTGGTTCCGTCTCCTCAAGGCAGCAGAGCGCTCTGGCCCGCCTTGTGTATTTGATCAATAATGTGGTCGAGAGAGGCGAGATCAACAGTGAAGGGTGGACTGTCCAGACTGCAGTGTGATGAAGGGTACTTCGGTGCACACTGGCTTCTCAAGTCATGGGCTCCTGCTGAGCTAGCTGCAAGGCAGGCTGGGAAGTTGTGTGTGGTTCTCTGCCCTGGAAGAAGGTCACAGTGAGGTGAGCACATAGATATGACATGTATTATCCCTAGCTGATTGAAGATGGTGTCATTTGGTATTAAACTAACAGGAGTTAATTCTTTATGTTGAGATCTTCTAAATTTTCCTTTGGTACAGTTTTTATCCTGGTAGGAAAGTTCACTGAAATCCTGACCTCTGACAGAAAGACGTTTTAGGCGGTTTTCAGTCAGCCAGTTCTTTCCCTGCTTTTGAGGGATGGGAGCAGGGCAGAGAGATTCAAGGAAGGCCGAGCATGGAACAAAGGAAGCGTCACGACCCCTCCAGACCCTCGCTATTACCAGACACACCCACCCTTAGGAGCCAGTGGTCAGGCTGGCAGTACTTTTTTTTTTTTTTTTTTTTTTTTTGTTTTTCGAGACAGGGTTTCTCTGTGTAGCTTTGCGCCTTTCCTGGAACTCACTTGGTAGCCAAGGCTGGCCTTGAACTCACAGAGATCCGCCTGGCTCTGCCTCCCGAGTGCTGGGATTAAAGGCGTGCGCCACCAACGCCCGGCAGTACTTTGGTTTTTAAACAAACCCTCTGCCATCTAACTTTGCGGACCACTTTCCAGGTGTTTTGTGTTTGGATTTCTTTAAATCTGAGATGCCCTTTCCCCCACATTCTGGCTCACGTGACATTACAAAATATCCTACAGTGAACAGTGTCAATGGCGGCAATTTCTCCTTCCTAACACACATTCTGCAGTCTGTGGGACCTTGCCTAGATTCAGCAAGCCGCTGTCTTCATATGTGGCACAGCCATGTTGAGTTGCATTTTTGGTGGTTTGGACCAGTAGTGGGTTACATTCACCTGACCCCCAATCCAGTGCTTTATATGGAAGCATTTAATTGTCATGGCAGCCTCACACAAATGTCTCCATTACCCTAAATTCACAAAGGAGAAATGGACAAAAATAGTGAGTCACACAGGTTCTAAATGGTAGAGCCAGAGGCTGGGGGCAGGCCCTGAGGTCCCATAGTGGCCCTTGCTCCCATGCATGTTCTACTGTTCCTTACCGGGGACGGACCATTTCCTTCTCACATCTAACTTGTGTGGCATCATCATGGACTCTGCCTACTTGCTTTGAAACAGAGTTTGAGACTCTCAAGGACCCTCTTTAGAAAGGAAAGGCTCAAAACCCTGTTGCCATGTGAATTATATTTGTTGATGACAAGAATCTCAATATCTTTCAAATCAAACATCTTTGTGACTAATTATTTTGGAACCTTTCATTTTTGTTTACAAACTTATTGGCTCCTTGTTGATGTCTCTTGTCCTGATGTTCTTCACGAAACAGACTACTACATTGCAGCTTGTGCATATTATATTCATCTTATAGTATATTCATCTTATATTCACCTGATCTTCGCTCCCAGTTACCCTCCTTGCCAACGCATGTGCTCCTGTATGTCCATGTGTTAGCTCACAATCCTAAATGCCACTCTACTCTGTGATGGAATATTATAATGATTAATAAATATTAATAGATAAGCAGAATGCATCTATTTTGAGGTGCAGCTTTTGAGTTTTTAATAACAATGATGTCTGTCTCCTAAGAAAGTAACGAGGAAACACAAGGGAGGCCCCTCTCCCAGTCACAGCGGACAGACGGTGGCTTGAGACAGTCAAGGGCCACTTCAGCTTTGTGTGAACGTCTGCCTGTTGACCCCAGTCCTTGCCACAAAGCCAGACACAGCTTCTGCAGTTGACATGGATTAGTGTGCATTCCTTACTGACTGTGTAGATCAACACCATGGCTTCTGGGAGCAGCTTTCTCCACCCACACTCCGTTTCCCTCTGGCTTGTTTAAATGCCCCTCATTCTGGTTGACCGGCAGGGAAGGAGAAGAGGACCCACTGGAAAGAGAAGTGTCAGTGGGAGTGGAGGAGACAAGAAAGGGTAACAGGGTGGGATGAATATAGTCAAAATACCTTACATACACCCAAAGGACAATGACATCATGAAACCCATTATTATGTGTAATCAATATATGCAATAAAAGACTATTTAAGACCAACTTGCCAAATCAAACAAATAATCAGAAACAAACAAACAAACACACATCAATATTGTGACTTCCTGCTTTGCAAATGAAAAGACCAAAATCAGGGAGGCTAAGCTCCATAACAGTGAAGAGCGGCAACCAGCAGCCCCCAAGGCACCCAGCTGACTTCCCAGCTCAATGGGACTCTCCTCAGAGGCCGATGAGCTTCTGGGCCCTAGCAAGGGGTGGGCGTGAGCTGGGTGGGTCCAGTCCTTCCGCTGAGCAGTGTCAATGCCCCATGCCAGGCCTCCCCATCTCCCTCTGCCTTTCTCTTCTCTGACCCTCAGTAGCCAGGGCTTGGGACCTGAGGCCACCCTGGCCTTGAACTCAGTCTACCTACAGGTCTTTACGTAGCTCATCATGTTGAGACCAGCCTGGGCTCACAGAGTAAGACCTTGCCTGAAAAACAACAAACAAACAAAACAAAAAACTAAACACGATGCCATAAACCTCAGTGACATAAACCGTGTGATGTGTGCTAGGACGAGAACAGATCAGAGGTACAAGAGGTCGGGGTACAAATCGCGGAACAGAACCCCAGTTACAGCCAACTCACTGTAACATCTTTTGCCTATTACTGGTGCTGTGTGCGTGTGTGAGAGAAAGACACACACACACACACACACACACACACACACACACACACACACACACACTGAGAGAGAGAGAGAGAGAGAGAGAGAGAGAGAGAGAGAGAGAGAGAGAGAGAGAACTGGGGACTCATCCACAAGTTCACACCATCTGGCAAATCTAGAATTACTTCCATTCAGGATAAGAACTGAAGTTCCAAGAGATAAGAAGCACTCTAAAAGGCTGATAGACTGACTAGAACTCCCCTGGTAGGGGTAGGGTGGGGTGGGGCAGGGGTGGGATGGGGGAGTGGGGTGGGGTGGGGTTGGGGTGAGGGGGAAGAGTGGGATGGAGGGGGGGTCTGGAATGTTGCAGGTCCAGAGACAAATTATCTCGGGTTATCTTTAGCCATTCATGGCTGTCTTGGTGTGAGCCCTAACATCCTTATGACCATTAAGTAAGTGCTTTCGGAATGCACAGACAGACCCTCAGCTCCCCTCACCAGCACAGCCACCTGATAGCGGCTGAGCAGAGGTTTCCCTGCCTCGCTGTGACCTGCCTCCCTGACTCCACCAGGGTATTTGAAGTGCCTTGACTGATGACTTCCTGGGTTCTGTGACTATAAAAAACGTCATGAAGCTGTTACCACATTGGGACGAGGTATTTGAAGGGACCCGAATCTGTGTTCCTGGGTTGTGAACACTGATATTTGGCTTCAGAATAAACCATGTCTCATGCTCTTAGGGGTGACTGACAGCTGTGTGTTTGTGCCGGGCAGGAAGATCTTCACTCTAGTTCCCTGTCACCAGATCCTCCAGCTGAAGGCTCAGCTTAGCAGGGTCTTCCCCGCAAGCGACTTTTGACACTTTCCATAAAGCGTGTCCACCACTGACATATTAGAAGAAAAACCTCGGCTGTTCTTGCCTAAATCAATTGCAAAGGAACAGCGCCACCCACGGCCCCTCGGAGTATAACACATTTAATTTGGCAAATGTGAGTACAAGTTATTATTATGTGTCCCCAAAGGATGGGAGCCTGAGCTCAAGCATTTCCCTCCACCTTGACCTGGCTACTGACCCCCAAGGAAAAGGGGGCACAGGGAAGATATGGATCTTTCTGGAAGCTATTGAAGAATATACTCCAGCGAAATAAGACAGTAAACCAAGAGAAAGCTAGCTATTTCGTCTAGGAATCCAGATCTCCCAGATGAGAGAATTGAGTAGAGGGACACTGTTAGTAAATCCCTCCTTCTACATCCTGCACCTGGGCTGAGGCAAGAAGGCTCACGGGGAAAGGGGACTGTTGTGCTTGAGTTTATGGAAAGCAGAAAAAGAAGGGACAGGTAGATGGTAAAAGTCACAGTGAAATGTAAAATAACGAAAATAGGTCACTATTCTGAGAGGAGAAGGAGGGGGAAGGGGGTCAGATACACTGGGAAATTTGGAGATAAATTTACAAGAAAGACAGAAAATATGAAAATCAGCTTTAGAAAAACTAAAAGTCTCTGCAAGAAGAGAGGCGTACTTGCTTTTCTTCTTGGTCTGGTACAGTTGAAATGGTGTAAATATGGTTGGTGTAGTTATAACTGTGCTTGGGCAAATGAACAAGAGGGAAGTTGCGTGTGTGTATGTGTGTGTGTGCGCGTGTGTGTGCGCATGTGTGTGTGTGTGTGTGTGATGTTGGGGAGCTCTTTGTCTTCTGCTGTGGTAGGAAGTAAATGCAGGTGTGCTGGATAGTTTTATGCCAACTTGACACAAGCTGGAGTCATCAGAGAGGAGGGAGCCTCAGTTGAGAAAATGCCGCCACAAAATCAAGCTGCGGGCAAGCCTGTAGAGCATTTTCTTAATTAGCGATTGATGGGTGAGGGCTGTAGCGATTGATGGGGGAGGGCCCAGCCCATTGTGGGTAGGGCCATCCCTAGGCTGGTGGTCCTGGGTTCTACAAGAAAGCAGGCTGAACAAGCCATGGGGAGCAAGCCAGTAAGCAGCACCTCTCCACGGCCTCTGCATCAGCTCCTGCCTCCGGGTTCCTGCCCTGTGAGAGATCCTGTCCTGACTTCCTTCAGTGATGAACTATGACGTGTAAGTGTAAGCCGAATAAACCCTTTCCTCCACAGCTTGCTTTAGGTCATGGTGTTTCATCACAGCAGTAGTGATCCTAAGACAGCCGGGCTTCTAAGACCAAACTGATCATCAGAGGACAGTGTGCATACTGCTTGTCTAGCTGCAGGTAAACCAGGGGAGCCGCTGGAGGTGGCTGCTTCTAGGGCAGGACCGACAGGCGTGGCCGTATGGACTCAGCACTGGCGTGTTTCATTGTAATCCTCCTCGTTTGAATTTCTGGAGTATTACCTTGCTTAACAATGAAAGGGAAGACAAAGTCACTCATTGAAACCTACCCAGGTCTCCTTCCTTTGGCTGTCCCCAGCTTTCTCGCGCTGCTTGAAGAGAGAATGCCACTCCCGTCTTTCTGAGTTCTCTGGTCACAGATGCCGGGAGGAGTGAGTGGCTCACACTCCGTGCTATTATCTCGCTTATTTCTGACCAAGTGTTATTTTGAATCGTTTGGCCATCAGCCACATCCATACATATCTTAGCAACTGGACTAACATGCTGACTTGAATTTTGATTTGAAAAAAAAAAGTTAGTTTTTTAATGACACTGAATCTGGGTTTTTGAAGACCTTTTACCAAATGGACGTTTGTGAGGATATTTACATTGCCTCCTTGACTGGATTATGTATGATAGGTCTAGGGTGTTGTCAAGGGAATTTTCAGAGAGGGTTATCTGAGAGATTAAGGCCCACCCCAGCCTGACATCTTTAGTCCCAGCACTTGGGAGGCAGAGGCAGGCAGATCTCTGTGAGTTCAAGGCCAGTCTGGTCTACAGAGTGAGTTCCAGGACAGCCAGAGCTACAAAGAGAAACCCCAAGTCTCAAAAAGCAAAAACAAAAGAAAAACCCACCCTGAAAGTGGGCAGCACCATTCCTTGGAGTGGTGAACTGGATAAAAGAGGAAAGAGGAGAAAGCTAGATGGTCACCAGCATGACTAGCTCTCCACTTCCTGTTCTTTGGAGATGTGAGCAGGCAGCCTCAACATGCCTGCTGCCACAGCCT
>CABHPR010136650.1:18348-28880 GCA_902168415.1 Peromyscus melanophrys
GGGACCCCCAAAAGAGCAAAGAGTAAAAACAACCAACAACAAGAGGGTGTTTGATCCCCTGGAACTGGATTTACAGATGGTTGTGAGGTACCATGTAGGTGCTGGGAACTGAACCCCTGCCCTGTGAAAAAGCAGCCAGTGTTCTTAGCTGCTCAGCCATCTCCCCAGCCGCATATACACAGTTTTCAGTTTAGAAAGTCTTACTATTAGCTTTTCGGGACTTGAAAGGACCATTTTAAAAACAGATGTAGAATCAAGTTCCCAGGACATCAGCCAAGGAGAACATCCAAGAGCTGTTCTTTGGCACTTACTGGCAAGGATGAAGAGCTCTGTCGGGAGAACCGGCTGTTTCTGGAATCGTCTACTGTTGACATTGTTCTTCAGTCTCACTCTTTTTTAAAATTATTACTTTATTTTTTTGTGAAAAAAAATACGTGTGTGTGTGTTTTAATTGCATGTATGTTTATGTACCACAGGCATGCACACCTGATACCTAAGGAGGCTGAAAGAGGGCTTTGGATTGCATAGAACTGGAATTACAGGTGATTGTGAGCTGCCATGTGGGTGCTGGGAATCAACCCTGAGACCTCCGGAAGAGGAGCCAGTAAGTGCTCTAACCACTGATCGATCTCTCTCTACCCCCTCAGTCTAGTTATTTTTTCTTTCCTTTTTCCCCAGACATGGTTTCTCTGTGTAGCCCTGGCTATCCTGAAACTCGTTCTGTAGACCAGGCTGGCCTCGAACTCAGAAATCTGTCTACCTCTGCCTCTCCAGTGCTGGGATAAAAGGCGTGTGCCACAGGGCTTCAGTCTCATTCTTCAGGGTCTGTTGCCCTTCTTGTCCCAGTGACTGGCTGAAATAGACGAAAGGAAGAGGAAGGAGGTTCTGGGAATTTTGTACAAGCCCGTGGAGGTTCCGTTTCTGCCATTAGATGGGGGGGGGGGGGGGGGGGGGGGGGAGAGAGGCTCGAGTTTTACAGCTGATGTTGATATGCGATCCGCAAATAGCACATATTAAAGATTTTTATACACTTAACGTTTTCTCCGTAAGGCCTTTATATTCTTAGTTATAGGCAAGAGCCCAAGTTTTTTGAGAGCCTATAGCCAAACCATCAGTGAAATGGAAGAGGAAAAAAAAATTAAAAAAAAAAAAAAAAAACAACCCCACATTCTCACTGGAAGCCATATGTAAGAGCAGCACAGTGGCAGCAGCTTGACAGAAAGCCGCTTCTAATTTCTCCATCGCTGTCGTTGTACGATGGGTGTGAATTCTAGCTGACATTTCCCAACGGAGAGAAGAGCACTGGGGGAGGGGCGCCCAGATACCAGAAGAACACGGACAGCCACCGCCGCCGAGGGTGTTCAAGAAGAAGGCCGCTTGGTTCCAAAGGGCCTGCTAACCCCACCGGCACTCTGGGAACACAAAGGACCTCAAAGGTGGGAAAGCCAAAGAGGCCGCAGCCTGCTTGCCCCGCCGCCGGGTGTGAGGAGGGGGCGTGTCCTGGCTGGGTCTCCATCTCCCCAGAAGGAAATCTTTGCAGCCTCATCATGTGGTCTGCCCCTAGAGGATCAGTTTCCCAAATAGGCTGGGAGCACCCTTTGTGAAGCACAGGGGAGTTTCCCCTTCCATTTCTCTGGTGATGGGTCTTTGGGAGGGAATTTTTCCCTCTCTTCCCCCTGGAGTGATCCTCAGCTGTTTGTAGTTTCCAAAACTGGCTACAAAAGTCTTTGTGGCTGTACGCAAAGTTCCAATGCTCCATCCCAGTACCAGGAGGGAGGGGTGCTGTCCATGCCCCGGATCCCTTGAAGGGAAGGGGCTTCATGATTCCCTCCAGTGAGAGAGAACAACAGTGATGCCCCATGACTTTCAAGACCGGCTCATGAAAAAAGCATTTCCCCTGGGTGTTTCTCAAGACCTCCACGCTCTGTCTGTAGCTGCCTTTTGTGAGGAAGCCCAGGCAGGAAAAAGCAGTAGTATAGGCCAGTGACAGCCAGCATCAGCCATTAAAGGTGGTGCACAACTTCAATCCCAGCCCCCAGGAGGCAGAGGCAGGCAGCTCCCTAGGAGTTCGAAGCCAGCCTGGTCTACAGAGTGAGTACCAGGCCATCCACAGTCCCTGTCTCAAAATTAAAAAGTGTGTATGAGAACAGCTTTGAGATGCCCCAGCCGCTAACTCACCGTTGACCACAACTATATGATGCACCTTACGCAAGCACATCTGGTTAGGGCTGGAGAAGTGGTTCGGTGAGTGAGAGTGCTTGCTGCATCTGATGAGGACCCGAGTTCAGATCCAGCACCGTGTGAAAACCTGAATGCACCCGTAACCCCAGAACTGTGGAGACGGAGACAAAAGGGTTGCTGGGACTTGCTGGCTGCCAGCCTCACTCCAGGTTCAGTGAGAGACCCTGAGAGGAGGGGGACAGTACAGGACATATGATGTCCTCCTGTACACACAGGTGTTCATACTGTTGGAACCTCCAGCTCACCCCTGCATGATCCGGAAAGCCCCATTTCTCTCTCTGTCTCTGTCTCTCTCCATCTCTCTCCCTCCCTCCCTCCCTCTCTCTCCCCAAACCCCACCTCATAGTCTCCCAACAAAGAAAAAGCTGCCAAAAAGCCCAGCTCCACATTCTTAGCAACTGTTGTGACTTTCTCCCCTGTGGTCGCCAGCAGCCCAAATCCCCACCTAACTGCTTAGCTTTTGACCATACTTGGGCACAAACCTAGCTTGTGGTGGGCACGTCACCACCTCTTGCCTACAACCTCTAAAGTCTCCCTGCTTTAGTTCGAGGATGGGGCTTCTCCAGCCTCGATCTCTGGGACTGGAGAACTTGCCCTGGAGTTGCTTTGCTCAAATAAACCTGTTGTTACTCTTTTTCAATTCGGCTTGATCGGGTCTACTGTGTCGGTGGACAAACTTATTATCAGGGGGTGGGGAGAAAACCTCTTACATACACCACACATGCTCATTCTCATCTTCATCACTGGTAAAATACAGTTAAAATAACACCTGATGGAGATTAGTTCCCTCCCACTCAAACCCCATAGAATGACAAGACAGAATACTGGCAACACAGTGTGTCATGGCTGTCTTACAGCATTCCATCTGGGGAAGGTTCTAACATGAGAGCTGATATCTCGAACACAGTCTGAAACAGAAAGAGATCAAGCGTTTTAGAATTATAATCTCTAAACATTTTTGTTCATGCAAACCCCTTAAAGGCGTGTGAAAATACGTATATTCTCACACGTTTCTTTCTTGCCATCTAAAATTTTTGTATCGGTTTAAATGTCTGCAAAATAGATTTGGAGGCAAAACATTACCTTATTCTGTAAATGCACTCAAGGGGCTAGCTGGCAGGGCCCTTTGATAGCTGTGATCACCAGCATCAAAACACGGGCATGAGTCTTCTTTAGGAGTCAAAAAATGTCATTTTCAATGGTACCCCCCTCCCCCTAGCTTTTGTCTCTTACCATTTTTTCCTGTTGGAACTCATTCTGACATAGCGCATGAGTGCCAGGTCATCACCCCTGCCAACTGGATGGATTTAGCACCACCTAGGAGGCGCACCTCTGGGCATGTTTGTGAGGACATTTCCTGGGAGGTTTAACTGAGGAGAAAAGACCTGGATGTGGGTGATGCTGTCCCATGGGCTGGGATAAATAAAAACAAAACGGTGAAAGCGTGCAGAGCCCCAGCACCCCCTTCTCTCTGCTTTCTGACATGTGGAGGGGGTACCGTCACCAGCGAGGCAGACCCGGGCTACCTTTGCAGGTGGTGCTGGTGACAAGGAACTTCATGGGGAGCGACGAGCCTGGGTGCTGAGCCCCCTTTGTGTCCCAGGAGACCTTCCTGTTCCCGGCTGCTTCTCCCTGTGATGTCAGTGGGTCCCTTCTTACAAGCCCAGTGTTCCTCATGTCACAGCAGCAGCAGGACCTCTGGTCACATGACTCAGAGGCTGTAGATGAATTTCTAAATGGTCTTATTAATAAAAAATGCGGAGCCAGATATAGGGGTGCAAACCTGAGAGAGATCAGGGAAATAGGGAAAGTCACAGCTAACCTCACTTCACCAACTCTACAGCTTCCAAATGCGAGCTACTTCCTGTCTACCCACGCCTATATGCCTTGCTGTTCTGCCATCTGATTTGCTCTCTCTGTCCAGTTACATCACTTCTTCCTGCCCAGCTCTGTCACTTCCTGTTTGTCTGTACAGACCTCCAGACCTCCATGGTTAACTCGTGTTGGAATTTAAGGCATGTGCCACCATGCCTGGCTCTGTTTCCAGTGTGGTCTTGAACTCACAGAGATCCAGACAGATCCCTGCCTGCCAAGTGATAGGAATAAAGGTGTGTGCTACCATTGCCTGACTTCTATATAGTGGCTGGCTATTTCCTCTGATCTCTAGGCAAGTTTTATTTTATTGGGAGACACAGTATATTGGGGGACACAATACATCACCAAAGAGGCCAGTGCCCTTCCTCTAAAGGGAGCCCCGAAGATCAAATTCTATAGAACATTCTAGATTAGGCTTTTATTTCCCCTCAAGGCCTCACTCTGTAGCCCAGGATACCCTTGAATTCATTTTGTAGCTCAGGTTGGCTTTTTTCTTTGTGTGTGTGTGTGTGTGTGTGTGTGTGTGTGTGTGTGTGTGTGTGTACATGTCTGCATGTGCATGCGTAGAGGCCCTGTGTTGATGTCTGGAGTATTTCTGGGCCACTTTTCATTTTAGTCATTGAGTCAAGGTCTTTCACTTGAACCTATGTGGCTAGTCTAACTAGCCAGCTTGCTCCCGGCATACCCAGTCTCTGAGGCTGGGCTGTTGGAATTACGGCTACCATGTCCACTAGGCATTCACATGCCTTCTGGGGATCTGAACCCTGGCCCACACTTGCTGCTTGCATGGCAAGTCCTTTAACTGCTGAGCCGTTCTCCCAGCCCGCAGGCTGACATTGAACTTGTAGCGATCCTCCTGCCTCTGCCTACTGAGTGCTGGGATTATAGGCACGTACTTCCATGCTGGTCCCCAGCTGTTACGAGTTTTCAGTGATACTCACCTTGGTGAGGATGTGCTACTATGGAACCACCTCATTCACACCACACAGATTGCTTTGTAGGTGTGGAAGTCCTTTGCACTTGTGTGTGTGTGTGTGTTCCAGGATGCAGGATCTGGAGGACCAAGCCTGGGGTTGTGTCCTGTTTTTTTTGCACAGGCCATTGGAATCCAGCAGCATTTTGGCTTGATTGTCTCCCAAGATGGTGAGCTGGGGTTCCTCTGGTCTTACAGGGGCCCCCTGGATACGGTGTTATTCTGGAGTTCCCAGGAGAGAATTCCTACCCATTCTGTGTAGCGTGCAGAGGCCTTGCATTCAGGTGGCCTTGACCTCCACCTACACAGCATCTTTTTGATTCACATGGACTGGGAAAAGTCCTCTAAGCTGAGAGATGTTGTCTGGGCTACTGGGATAACCTAAGGTGCTATCTTACCTCAAATCTGAATCAAGTTTTGTTGGGGGCACTTTTTTTTTTGAGACAAAGTATCGTGCACCCCAGGCTGGCCCTGAACTTTTAGTGACACCTCTAATGCTGCCTTCAGAATGTGGGATTACAGGCATGTGTCACTGTTTTAGGTTTCTATTGCTGTGAAGAGACACCATGACCATGGCAACTCTTAAAGAGGAAAACATTTAATTGGGGCTGGCTTACAGTTTCACAGGTTCAGTCCATCATTGTCACGGCTGGAAGCATGGCGGCATGCAGGCAGATATGGTGCTGGAGAAGGGGCTGAGAGTTCTACATCTTGATCCTCCGGCAGCAGAAGCAAATGAGTCCCACACTGGGCACAGCTTGAGCATATGAGACCTCAAAGCCTGCCTCCATGGCGACACACTTCTTCCAACAAGGCCATGCCTACTTCAACAAGGCCACACCTCCTAATAGTGCCACTCCCTATGGGCCAAGCATCCAAGCACATGAGTCTGTGGGGTGGGGGGCATTCCTGTTCACACCACACGGCCACCGTTCCCAGCTCAAGTCTGCACCCTAATCCCAGATGCAAAGTCACCTTTGCTGTGTGAAGTTGACACTCATTCAGAGGTCTGGGGATACCTTTGGAACCACACGCTGGATCTTCCGGCTCTTGAATCAAGTTCTACTCCATAGTCAAGTTCAGGGGTTACAAACGGGTTGCGGTTGTGGCTCGGGTGCCCTTCATGCACAGAGCTGCTGCCTCCTTCTCGACCACTGTTTTGTGTCTGAGCACATGTGTGTACGTGGAGGCTGGAGGAACACATCAGCTGCCTTCTAACTCTTTCCTTATTTTTTGAGAAAGGATCTGTGGCCATACCAGAGAATCCTGGGATTCACCTGTTTCCAGCCCAGGGTGCTGGGGTGAGAGGCATGTACAACCACATCTGGCTTTTCATGTGGTTGTTGAGGATTCGAACTCCGATCTTCTGGCTTTCACGGCGAGCACTGTTACCCACTGAGCAGTACCCTGATTCCAACCCCTGTATTTTATGGTCAGAGAACACTTTAAAAATCAAATTTAGCCACAGTCCCTAAGCAACTGGCTAATAACATGACGTCGCAACAATAACTGGACCCAGGACTGACAACCGGTCCCGAGTATCCAGCCCATGCCTTTTGTGCTTCTCTGGGGTTTGTCTGGACAGGCGGTCTTCAGAAGGTTAAAAACTGATATGAGAGAGAGAGAGAGAGAGCGAGCACGCGAGCAAGTGCACGTGGTGCCCTCGGTGGCCAGAAGAGGGCATCAGATCTCCTGGAGTTGCAGTTTCATAGTGGGCTGGCCAGTGTGGGTGCTGGGAACTGGCCTCAGGTCCTCTGGAGGAGCAGGAAGAGTTCTTAATCACTGGGCTGCCTCTCCAGCTCCTCACGTGCATATACATACGTACACACATATGTATCAATATATTGATATATATTTATTAATATATATCAATAGATTAATATGTATTAGCAAACAGACTCATGCTTTTTCACAGCTCAGCTGGAGGGTAAAAGGTGGAAGAGTTTATGAGGAAGTATTATTGGAAGAAATTTTGAAAATGGAAATGTGTGTTTCGGAAAGGGTAGAGGTTTTTGAGAAAGATGGATTCTTTTTGATTCCCGGGATAACAATAGAAATATACTGTAATTGCGGCATTGAACTTCTGCATTTGTTGCAGTGCCATAATCACAGTTATGATTACAAGAGGAAACAATCCCATCAAATGTAGAAACAAATTAGCTTACTGTGCTGAGTTCTTGAAAACAAGATGTACCTCAGGTTAATAACTGGTCCGTTTTGCAGACAGCCTGTCGGCAGAGCTGCTGAGGGAGGCCTCGTCCTGTTCGCCTCTCAGACATCAGTCACCTCAACACTTGCTTACTAAGCTTCTTGGATGAGTCTTCACTTGGAGGGGAGGTATGTACATATGCATGCATGTATGTGTGTGTGTTTACATGTGTGTGGTCACACACGGGTGAAGACTTGAAGGTGATATCAGGTGTCTTTGACCATTGCCATTTTATTTACTTCGGCAGGGTCTCTCAGTCGAACTCAGAGCTCGCTCACGGACCAGTCTAACTAGCCACTTGTTCTGGGCATTCTCCGTCTCTGCCGCCTGAGGACTGGGGTGACAGACGACTGTGGCTCGTGTAAATCTTTGACACAGATTCTGGGGATCTGAACTCTGGTCCTCACGTTTTCACGTCATGCTTCATCCATTTACCACTCTTTTGATCCAGAGACCCAGAACAAAGCTAGATGTGGTCATACACACCTGTGATCCCAGAACTGGGGTTGCAGATGCAGGAGGATTGCCAATGGGAGGTCGCCTTTGGGCTGAAGGACCCTGTCTAAAATACCAAACTGCTGGGCACGGTAAGCTCATGGCTGTAGTCCTAGAACATGAGAGGTATAGGCAGAAAAATCAGGAGTTCAAGATCATCCTGGATGACAAGTTCCAGGACAGTATAGGCTACATGAGACCCTGCTTTAAAAAAACCCAGCCAACCAAACACACAGAGATGTGCACACGCATGTGCTCATATATGCACACCCCCATACACTGAGAAAGCCACAGCATCACTGTCAGGATAACTCGTCTGTCTGCGCTGCCCATGACCCAGCTTTGCCCGACCACCTCAGGGGACGTGTTATTTTATTCACACCTTTGATTGTAATCTTAATTGTGAGTATTGCAAAGCTGTTGTGGAATCAGACGTGTGCTATGAAGTCTGAGTGTTGCCATTCTGACAATTTTATCTTTTATTCTTTTATTAAGCCGGTGGTGCGAGCAGGGTGTGTGGTGTGTGTGTGTGTGTGTGTGTGTGTGTGTGTGTTGTGTGTTGTGAGTGAGAACCCGAAAAGGTGTTGGCTGCTGCAGCTTGCGATAGGGACAGCTGCCAGCCAGCTTCTCTTTCCTTTACTGCCTTCTCCAGCCTCTCCCTGTCCTGTGGTGCTGGGCCCTGTCCTTGGCACTGTGTCTTACCTCCCAGGCATCCTGCCTATGCCCTCGGTGAACCCTCAACTGCCTTGGACCTGGCTTAGAGGACACACTTTTTCAATTAATCGACTATTAACGGGTAACAAAATAAAATAAAAGGCTGCAGGGAGCATCTCCAGCCCTTGAGCTCCCAACCTCAGGAAGGGAGCGTTCAGCAGGGGTCGTTGCTGGCTGGGGGAGGGACAGCCACCTGCTTTTCCAGTCTTAGAAAGGCTGCTCTGGAGTGGGTGCCACAAGCAGGCCAGGATGAGGAAGTGTAGGGTGGGGCTTCTGGGAAGTGCAGCTGGACAGAAAGCCCCAGGAGGCAAGAGAAAAAGAAAAAAAAAAAAAAAAAGGCAGCAGCGCCCTTGCTTCCTGGAAGGTGTTCCAGGAGCTGCCGTCTGCCACCCCAACTGGCTGAGATAGAGTTCAAAGCGCCTCAAAGTCCAGGGCAGGACGGTGGGTCTGGAGCCGCAGAACTGTAGCTGAGCTGGTCTTGAGTTCGCATCTCTCCCTCTGTGCCCGTCATTTGTCCTCAAAGCCCTTATCACCTGGACATTGGGCGTGACTTCTGATCACGTGTCCTCCCGCTGCAGGAATGCCAATCCCATGGGTCAGGGAGTCCTGCACTGGTGCGTAGGGGACGCCGTGGATGCTGAGGAGAGAGTGTCCGTCAGTGAGAGTTGCACAGCCGTGGGGAGCCAGGCTTGCTCTGCTGGGGTTGACATTTTCCTCCTGTAGACACATTTCAATATAAATAAGCACCACAAAGCGCCCGCTGCCAGTGAGCTGGCCCCACCCCCATGGGAGAGCTGGCCCCACCCCCATGGGAGAGCTGGCCCCTGCTCTTGGGGAAAGATGGTCCTACCCCTCAACAGGAGTGTGGGAGAGCTGGCCCCCAAGGGCATGGCCCTGAGGTGTGTGTGTGGGGAGCAGTGACCCTGACCCACCAGCTCAGCTACCACCCAGACCCACATCCTGGACCTTGGGTGGGTCCACCGTCACATCTACATCTATGACCTGCTGGGGTGCGTGAATGGACTGGTCCTTTGCAGGATCTCCATGACTCGGGGCAACAGCAGGATATCCAAGACCAGTTTTGGTGAGGGTCCAGTGACGATGGTGTGCCAGAGGCCTTGAACCAGACCAGTGACTCATTGCAATGAACATTTTGCCGGTGGGGCTGATTGGACAAAAGGGTGTACTGCCTTACACACCGAAACTTCTGACACTATTAAGATGAAGAGGTGTTGGAAAGATGGAGGACCAAAGGGGCTTTTGTGTGTGAGTGTTGTTTTGTTTTTAATTGATTTTTGGAGGGGTTCCTTTGGAGGGGGATGCTGCAGAGGTGTGGGGAGGATATGGAGGGACCAGGAGGTGAGCAGGATTGGGGTGCATGATGTGAAATTCCCAATGAATCAACACAGAATTAAAAAAAAAGTCCGTCTGCCATCTGCCTTATTGTCCTCTGTGGATGTGGCTCAGGATCCTAGGTGGGTCCCAGAAGCTTGGAGTGGGACCCCGGGTGCGCTGCGTTTCCCACCACAGAGCTAAGTGTGGTAAAGCCACCCCAGGAAGGCATAGTGTGCATGTGTTTAATAAGTAAGGCCATCATAACATACGGTGCTAAGAGTTATTTAGAGCGAATTTTCCATTTCTCTTCAGACCACAGTTGACCTAGGGAGACCAGCCATGGATAAACGGTGACTTTTCCGTTCTGGCCATTGACTTTTCAACTCAAGGGATTTCACTTTGGTTCTTCCCTCCATGGGCTTCCGTTCCTTCACTGCGGTTCTCTGTCAGGCTGGGGTGTCTCTGGGGACACTGTCTGTGTGCACCCTGCCCACGGCTGGAATTACTTCCTGTCAGCTGATGTTTGCAAGCACAGATTACATGTTTGCCTCAGGAGGACTCTCAGAAACCCCTGTCAGGCACAAAGTCAGAGCCTGTGGAGAGGGTGGGAATTAGTTTCCTAGTAAGGGCATTTTAAATCAGATCAACTCAAATCAGCTTGGATTAAATTCAAACAGAGATTTTTCACTT
>CABHPR010136651.1:0-20582 GCA_902168415.1 Peromyscus melanophrys
TGTACTCCCAGGGCTTAGTGCACCTCTGCTTCATTGGATCAAAGTGTACATCTAAGAGAAGGAACATGTTCCCTGGTCTAAATGATACCAGTTGTCAGCTTGATAGAGCCTAGAGCAGTGGTTCTCAACCTTCCTAATGCTGAGACCCTTTAATACAGTTGCTCATGCCGTGGTGACCCCCAACCACAAAATTATTTTGTTGCTACTTCATAAATGTAATTTTGCTACTTTTATGAATTGTAATGTTAATATTTTTGGAGATAGATGCTTGCTAAAGGGATCATGACCCACAAGTTGAAAACCATTGGCCTAGAGTCATCTAAGAGGAAAGCCTCAACTGAGGAACTGCCTAGGTCAGAATGAGCTATGAGCACTTCTGTAGGGGGATTGTCTTGATTCTTAGTTGGTTTAGGAAGGACTAGCTAACCCAAAGTGTTTGGTACCATCTCCAGGTAAAAGTGGTCTTGGTTGTATAAAAAAAAACTAGCTGAGCAAGAGCCTATGAATGAGCCAGCCAGCAGTGTTTCTGTTCTGAATTCTTGCCTTCAGTCCCTACCCTTACTTCCCTCACTGATGGATAGTAACCTGGAAGTATAAGCCAATAAACCCTTTCCTTCCCTAAGTTGTTTTTGTTCAGAAGGTTTTAGCATAACAAGATAAAAACAGAAAAAAACAAGTAGTTGAATTTTCTTGGATATACTACAATACTACCAGAATATCTTCAGAACATTAAACATGCTAGAATTCCTTACTAGAAGATTAAGGTATGTACCTGCGAAGAGTTCATTGGGAAGTAAATAGGCATGAAAAGTATCAATACTGAGTTCTAATCACATGGTATTAGTCATGTCTACTTTCTCAGGTAGGGTAGGTGAGTAAATCACCTGTCAAATTTTACTTCAACAAACTGAGAGTCCTGTTTACTATCTAGGCTTAGAGACTTTGAGCAATAGAGTACAGGTTGAGCCTAGCCATCTTGTTTCCTACATATTGCTCAATCCCTCTCCAAAGTAAGGTTCAGGGCATTAAACCTCCTTGAGTCAGTAGCTAAAGATTTTGTGCTCTTGCCTCTAGAGAGCTGACTGTCTTGTCCAGGTTATGATTTTTGATTATCCATGATGTGTGAATTTCTTGTACCCTCAGTTAGATTATTTAGATGTCTCATCCTTATGAGTATTGTGTATTAACCTCTTTGTATTATCAGCTTTTGGCTTGATGCTAGACACATAGCAAACACTCAGAAGTTAGCTGGATTAACACATTTATCTATCTGGAATAGTCAATGCAAATTTAATTGCATTTAAATAGTGTCCTCATAAATTTGATAAAATATTAAATATATTGTCATGCTTATAAGAATGGCAAATAAAGTCTCATACCTTAAGATATCCACTTCTGTTGTTCTTCAACCAATTTTATTTGTACTAATGTTGAATAGCATTGGCAATATGACTATTTTACTCTACTAAGAAAATAAAAGATATCATAATTTTCTGGTATTTTCCTCTTGCCTAAAAAAAGGCATATGCTCAGGTATATTAGGTCCAGATGTCTCACAGAGTAAACTCCCATAGCACTGGAGAACTCTCCTCTTCTGTCTGTGAATTAGCAATGTTTTAGGTGAATCTTGTTGCACAGATTCTGTACTGAGTATCTGACAGTAGTCACTTTATATTTTTAAAAAAGTAATGCTAAAATGTTTTATTTGTGGCAAATTTGATATGGATAGAAACCTCTATAGAATTGGTCTTAAATTTAAAAGCAAATGTTAGCTTTGTTATTAACTCAACAAAACACCAACACCAAGCTTACTTTTATGACTATCCCAAGTCCCAGAGGAGCAGACTGAAACAGCTCCATGTCTACGCTGCTGGTCCTTGGGATAGTCTCAAGAATCCAGTTGCTTTGGTTTTCAGAGTGGTCTACACTATGCAATTATGCCTTCATGGCTTCATTTCTCACTCTCTTCTCTGTCCCCATAAACAAAATTGAAAGTAACACATGGAAGCATTTGTATAAAATAAAGGGAACTATAAAGCGCACGGGCAACCGAGAATGTGTGACTATTTTACAGGCAAGGTGCCAACAGCAATGCCATTTACAGGAATTTCTGGGCTTTAAGAGCCAAATAAATGTTAGTTCCAAGTGAATGCTTGAGGAAGCACTACTATAACTCAGGTATGTTGAAAAATTACCGTAATTGATGATCTAGTAATTTTGGATTTGGGTAGTTTCATTTTTGTAAGATTGTATTTGTAAGAATTGCTCTTGAGTTCTTTATCTGTGAGCCTTTTATCCATTTTTCTTTTCTGTTGGGAGCGGCAAGTGAGTTCTCAAACTGGATCTGTACACATCTGGTTTTGTGCCAAGTCAACAGCTCTAGAAATGCAAGTTCTCTGTTTTCTGGCTTTCCATCCTGAGGACTCAGTGTTGGCTCTGATCTTCAAAGTCTCTAGTGGCTGAGATTCTGGCAAACTCAGAAATTTAAGTTACATCTATTCAGCCACAGCACCTCACTCACTTTTGCCAGTCAATTCTGAGATGACTGACACAGGGAATGATCCTGGATCAGATTACCTAGGCCAGGATGAAAGTGCTTTAAGTCCTGAGGATTCTTTCATTTATAGTAATAATATTTGTGAACGAGCAAAATGCTCTTAGTAACATTGGCAATATGAAGCAATGGCTGTTGTTGGGGATGGATCACAGATTTTATCATTGAACAGAAAATATTTATATTCTAAGTTGGAAATAGGAAAATTTTTACAACAGTGCTTTGATGAGCCCGCAATAAAGAATGAAAAAAAAAATGGGCTGCAGCTTGGTCAAGTACAAGTAAGAAAATCTAATACTTAAAACCCAATGATAGAGATTAAAAAGAACACATGCATATATTCAAGCTTTTATCTAAACTTGAGCTGGAGTGACAGTTCTCCAAAGAATATAGGTCAAGTATATAAATGCTAAAATTTGCTTTCAATATAAAAACATAAAAGTTGAAAGATGAATGGAGAACTGTTAGTAACTAATGTGACAAGGGATAATATCCTTAATATAAAAACAGCATTCAAGAATTAATGAGAAAAAGTAAATTCTAATGGGAAAAAATCATTTGCTAGAATTTTTAAATGGCCATAAGGAAATGGAGCCCTGTTGGCTGAAAAATAGAAATACATATATTTATTTTTCTGTTATCAACTTGGCCAGAAATAAAATTAATTAGATCCCCAGTTTTATCAATAATTTACTAGTAAGTCATTCTTACTTGTTTCTAAAGGGCATGTGAAATGGCACATTCCTAGACGGTAGTGTGGAAATATCTATCAGAAGTTTCTTACTTGTTTCTGAAGGGCATATGAAATGGCACATTCCTAGACGGTAGTGTGGAAATATCTATCAGAAGTGTAATCATTCCTCACCTTAAACTGTGTCTTTAAAATGAAACCCAAAAGATGTACACACAAATGTGTGACCACTCATCCAGTACAGAAGTATTCGTAACATTAAAATGGAAACAAGCTGATCATTGTCTACTGAGGAACAAGAGTGATTCAAATGTCAACATGTAATATGTTTTTTGAGTATTCAAAGGTTTATATATTAATTAGTGATACAATCGTAATAAGCTGTATATGAGTTATGATATCTAAAATACTTGATTAAATATCCAAAATCCACATTAGAAATTGTAAAGTTTTTGAAGTCAGCTTTCTGTTGCTATCACAAATACCTTAGGTAAGCAAGTTATCATGAGAAATGCTTTATTTGGCTCACAGGTTTGTGGGGTTTATTCTTGAGTGGTTGACATTGTCTGCTTTGGCAAAATATCATGGTAGCAGTTCATGGCAGACCAAAGCCACTTACTGCATAACTGTGTTAAAAAGAGAGGAGAGAGCTGGGTTCTTAGTTTGCCCTTCAAGACTTGCCCTCAGGAACCAAAAGACTCCAATTAGTACCTACCTCCAAATAGTCTCATCATTTCTCAATAAGGCCACTCTAATGAATAACTATTAAAACATGGACTTCTGGTGCCATTATATATGTAAACCATAGCATAGGTAATTAAATTTCTCTTAATTTTCAACAATAAAAATTGTACATTATAATAAGAGGGAAATGGATATATTTTCTCACTTATTATATACAAAAATCCATCAACTTTGGTTGTATAATTTGCTGCATTCTAGCAATGTCTGAAGTTGAGCTTCTGCCACTGAACTGAAAATAGAATGTTTCCACCACTCTGAGAAGGTTCTTCCTGTCCTTTTCATTGACAGATATCCCCCCCTAACAATTGCTGGCAACCATGACTCTCCTTTCTGTCACTTGTCTTTTCTAGAATTGCATGATTTTGAGATGTATCCACACTACTGTGTATACCATTAATTTTTTTTCTGAAGATTATATTTTGAAAGAAGACTCGGTATGTGGTACACTCTAAGAATAGCCTTATCATGAGGAGAATACAGAGTCTCATGAAAGGCACAAGCGAGAGTGAAGCTGGAGATAACAGGGTAAATCAAGCCATGTTCCATGAACCTGTTTGTCCATCTGCAAACCTAAGTTAATAATTACATCTTCCTTACCAACATGTCAGCACATTTGTGAGTAAGGAACCATAATATTCTTGTGAGGAATCAATATCAGATTATTTATAATAATAATAACATTTTTGTTATTATTTATTAATCATTTATTATATATTATCTATTTATAAATTATTAATATATTGTAATTATTATTATTAATTGTGGATCTGGTTGGTACTACTGATATGTGGGTGACTATTCCTACACTTTTGAATAGAGATTTGTCTTTGTATAAAATACAGACTCTCTTTCATAAAGATATATTCTATAGTTTGGCTCCTACTGAATTGTCTTCACAGGGGGTGTCTGACACTGTTATGTTAATGATGAATGGTAACTGGATTCTTTCACAGGAGCTATTTCAGATTTCATTGCTTATACTTATAGTTCCCTGTTGCTTGTTTTGCTTCTCTTTCCCAAGTACCTCTGTGTTTAGAGCTTGTTGTGTAGTTGAAGTAAGAGCCTGTAGGTTTTTCCTTTCATTAATTTTTAGTAGCAGTTCTTAGACTTTTAAGTCAAAAGAGCCTGAAGAAAATTTCAGTTTGTTAATAAACACTATGCAGCATGAGACTCTCCTAAATAACTTGAAAGAAATGGTTATAATAAATATGCCTAGTCCATTTATTCTTACTTGTTCATTCTGGAGCCAACAAACTTTGATTGACTTCATTCACACCATGTTCCAGCAAGTCTGCTGTGATCTAGTATACTGTTGATGACTGTCCTCAAGTAATTACACTCAAGTAGGAGGTGGGGACCAGAAAGAAGTAAATCAATCATTCAAACAGTTATAAACTCTAAAAAGTAGAAAAGAATTCAAGGAGAGAGATGCAGTAGGTGCTGAGGAGCTGCTGGGGAATGTGCTGGAAGGACTCTCAAAGATCATACTCAAGCTGAGCTCTCAGCCTTGTGAAAGAGGCACTCTTGGGAAGAGCTAGAAGGAGGAGCACTGGTAGAACAGAGAAGAGTACACACAATAGTCCTGTGACAAGAAACCCAGAAGCTGAAAGAAATAAGGGCTATTGAAGTATGATGAATGGTGATAATGGTCCAGAGTTAAGGCTGAAGAGATGAGTAGAATCAGTGAGTCACAATACTGAAAACCAAGATCAGGAGTAGTATGTCTCCCAACCTCATAGAGAGGACAGGATGGTTTAACTCATGACAGTGACTTAACTGGATCTTTTAAAATCTTGTATAGTTTTGTAAAATGGAATTAATCGTTCTTCTATTTGATCTGTAGCCATGCATTTACTGGCATATGATTTAATTAAGGGACAAGAAAAGGCACACATATTATAACCTTATCTACCTATTATTTTATTCACATATTATAACCTTATCTACCTATTATTTTATATTTATTTATTCAGAATTTCATATATGAGTATTATATTTCTATCACTTATAACCATGCTTCTCCCTCTTCCAACTTCTCTAGTGTCCTTCCCTGGCTCTCACTCAAATTCAAGATTTTATACATATATATAAATATTTTAGCTCTACATATATATATTCTTAAAGACTCCATTTAACATAGTTTATATGTATATTGTTTAGGATTGATCTCTTTGGATTGGATAAACTGTACAAGGGGTCATCCCTGAATAAAGTTGATTCTCCCTCTCTCAACAGCTATTGATTTACTATAGCTCTTCATCTAGGCATGGGACCTTGTAAAATGCCCCCTGTCCACATTGTCTTGTCAACTGGTGTTGTCGTTATTCAGGTCTAGTTTAAGCAACCATATTGTTGAGATGTCATGATGCAACTTCCTTGTCATGTTTGGAACAGTGTCTGGCAATGTGTCCTGGTCCTCTGGCTCTAACAATCTTTCTGCCTCCTCTTCCATTAATTTCCCTGAACTTTAATATAAGTGTTTCATTCTATCTATTATTTAACAAAACAACTATTATACAAGGTTCCCCCCAGGAACATCATCCTTCTTTTTCTATTATAATGCCTTATATAAACATCAAGAAGATTTAATAATTATCATAATTGTGTTTAGACATCTTTTATTTTTATTAGTTGTGATAGACATACAGTTTTGGCCCAAGTGCATCATTGTGTCGATGAAACCACCTGTTGCTGTTCTAAGTGTCTAGAATGGCATACCTCACTAGATATCTGAGACTATTTCAGTTATCTTAAAAGTAAGCTTTTTAGAAATACATAATTAAACCTCACAAAATATGTAAAAACCATGGCTCTGAAACTTGCAGGATGAACTTGTATACATATTTAGCTTTTAATTTAAGCATTGGTTTCCTCATCTAGAAAATGTAGGTGGGAATAAAAAGTGCACAGTAATAAGAAATAAACAATTTTATATGTATAGGAAAAACTGAACCTGCCATATAAACCCTGTAGGAATATCATTTTCCATTTAATAAGTACCATGTTGGAAAGAAGCTGATAAATAAATATTGGGCATGTTAAATGAATATGGACAGCCTTTGTCCAGCTGTGGAGTGTAGATGAATTTCTAAATGGTCTTATTAAATAAAAAAAGCACAGAGCCAGGTATAGGGGTGAAAGCCAGGTATAGGGGTGAGAGAGATCAAGGAAATAGAGAAAGCCACAGCTAACCTTACCTCACCAACTCGGCAGCTTCTAAATGTGAGTTACTTCCTGTCTACCCATGCCTATATGCCTTGCTGTTCTGTCATCTGATTTGCTCTCTCTGTCCAGCTACATCACTTCCTCTTCCTGCCCAGCTCTGTCACTTCCTGTCTGTGTGTACCCAGACGTCCATGGTTAACTAGTGTTGGAATTTAAGGCATGTGCCACCACATCTGGCTCTGTTTCCAGTGTGGCCTTGAACTCACAGAAATCCAGACAGATTCCTGCCTGCCAAGTGATAAGATTAAAGGCATATGCTAACATTGCATGACTTTTGTGTTTACTTATAAATGGCTATTCCTATCCCTCTGATATCCAGGCAAGCTTTATTTATTAAAGCACAAATAAAATATCACCACAGTGGAGGTCCATCTCCTGGAACTACAACGTGGGAAGGGGGGTAGGAATCAATAGTGAAAACAAAAGCCAGAGCCACTGAATGACTTGTGGCCCAGCTGCCACTGGCCAGCCTCCGGTGTTAAGGCGAATTCTCCAGCATTGCTTTGTCTCTCTTCAGGTTCCACAGCTCAAATGCTGGTTTCTTTATGGAGAGTCAGAAGAACTTGACTTAGACTTACATCCTTCTCCTTTCTAATTGCCATCAGTATCTTGTAATAGGTAAAAGTATAGATTATAGAATCAGATTCATCTAGATTTAAGTCCACCTCTCATCACGTGATCTCCTGAAGAAATAATGACTTAGGAGACTGTTCTTTCATTCGAAATATTGAGATAATGCTGTAACCTTCCTGGATGTGGTAAGAAGCATAGGATCTTCTCTTGGTACATCACACATTTTATAGTTAGTACTCAACAAGTTGTCAACCACTTTGGCATTACAGCCTTTAAAGATTATGACTTATAAAATTATGTTAATTGTCAGGTAATTTAACAGGGTTTCAATTCCAGTTTACCCTGACTTCAAAATTCACGCAGTTTGCTTTGATTTTAATTCCATCCACAAGAAGAACACAATAAAACCCAAAATACAAAACTGGCCAATTGACTAAAATCATCTAATTCCTGGGCTCCTATGAATAAGACTCATAGTTGTTGAAAATAAGATAATAGAATAAATACAGTTTTATGTTTCTGGAAGAATGACAAAAATAAATAGCAAGTACAAGTACAATTTTCATTAGCTTTCATCATGAAAATCCTCTCCCAAGCAGTGCCACCACTTTGAAGATTTTCTAGATCACAGTATGTCTCAGTCTCCCAGGTGAGCGGACCTTATGTTCTAATGTAGTGCTGGCCATCAGCATCAGAGGCTAAAGAGGCACAAGACACATTGTGTTGCCAGGATAAGCTCCCAGCTCAAGTTGGTGAGAGTTGGAGGACCTTGTAAAGTTTGAACTTGAATGTGTGCATGTTTGAGTATCCTCTCGTTAATACCTTTCTTAAGCTGCACTATTAGCAATGAATTTCTATGATTCTCATCAACTGATACAATTTCTTCAAGCAGGAATTGGAGATTGACTGCTTAAGTCTCCCAACCTCACAGGCATTAACTCATGAGTTCCTTACCATCGTGGTAAGGTTGATGAATTTCATAACAAATTTGTCTAAGCTATTCTACTCACAGAGGTGTAACTGTTTGTACACCCTTGTGTTGCACATATCTAAGCTAAAAACAAAGAGCTGCAGTAAGAAATAGCATCACAAATATCAGGAAACTGTGACTATGAAGTAGTTAAAAATGAACATCTCAAATTCTTATATTTTTAACAAGGCTCCATGGACTCATTAAAATTTTAGAATCATTGCAAAAAAATCATCCCCATTGTGAATGGAAGTAATAGGATTTCAAAGCTAAATGAGGATGTATTTTAGCTCCTGGCCTTTGAAATTTGCTGTACGCTTTATGTGTGTGAGTGTGATTTTTAAACAATATTTTATTAGTTATTTGGGAATTTCATACAAGGTATTTTGATCTTATTTACCTCCCTCCTGTAACTCTTCATAGATCAACTCTGCTTTCCTACCCACTCAATTTTGTGTCTTCTTTTTTTTAATCCATCACGACCATTTGTGCTGCCCAAATATTCTTGGTTGTGTGACCTTCTATTCGATTATGGTTAACTTAACCAGGGTCTTACTGTTCGAGAAGACTGACCCATCTTCTCCTAGCAGCTACCAGTTGCCAATAGCTCCTCTGCTAGGGGTAGGACTTGATGCCTAGCTCCCCTCTCCGTGCTGGGATTTGGCCTGGCTTGGGTATGCACAGGTCTTGTCATGCTGTCACAGCTGCTGTGAGGTCATCTTTGCAGCTGCCCTAGATTTTAAAGACAATGCTTCCATGTAGTAAGTCATCATCCACTGCCTCACTCCATTGTACTCTTTCCACCTACTCTTCTACAGTGATCCCCGAACCTTGGGAGAAGGGGGTGTGATATATATGCTCCTTTTAGCATGTGTGGTTTTTATTTTCAGTGAGATACAAGCTGTTTACATACCTTTTAATTTCCCAAAGTAACACATATTTACATATTCGTTTCATATTTTATTCATAAATGCGTGGCTGCCTTTCAGTTGCAGAGAGGGAAGCTGTCAGGAAAGTCAGATGTGTATCTTTATCCTTTGGTTCTCTGAAGTGGCTCTTCCTACATGAATAAGAGAGAGGGAGAGGTGACGATGTTTTAAATTTTATTTGCTTTAAAATATTTTTTTCATTTGATTCTTCTTTGGCATGCATTGTGATCACTCATGGACCTGCCCCATTTATGATCTAAATGTAATTTCCTCCTGTGGTGTTCACTTTGCTTCCTTAGAGCGGTAGCAATGGGATGGGCATCACCTGTGACTTCAGGCAGCCTAATCACAAACTGCTAATATTTTTGAGCCTTGGTAACAGGTGGGGTCCTCTTCTGTGGCCTCTGCACCTACTCTTTTAATGTGGGTATCATTATTATCCTCAGTTTGCAGATAAGACACAAAGGCGCCATAAGATTAAGTAACATTTCCAAACCATCTTATAAACGGTAAAGCTGGGTTATAAGTCCAGGATATTGGGCACCCAGTCCTTGATCTTACCACTGGAATAAAGCATCAGCAGAGCCACTGAAGGCGGTAACTCATATTAATAGTGTAAATAACAATTGCAGTCATATTTGGTTATCATTATACTAGTGTTGTGATAATTGCTTCCATTTTTTCCCAGATATGAATATGGACAGTAGAGTGGCCCCTGTTTTTACAGTGAGAAACCAAGGCTTTGATAGCAATTTAGTTGCTTCAGGTCTATGTAGTTATTAAGAAGCAGAAGAACTTGAGTCTGACTTCAAAGCTATCAGATGGAGGTATGTAAAGCCTGCTTTCCTACTCTCAGCGTGGAATTCCCATTAGTCCACTACAACCTACCTCCCTTACAAAGCCAGGTCCAAATTTTTAAAAAGAGGAATCTATACTTATCAATTCAGATTGGTTCTCTCTGTCTCTGTCTATCTGTCTTTCACTCCCTCAATCACTTCCTCCCTCCCTCCCTCCCTTCTTCCTTCCCTCCCTCCCTCCCTCTCTCCCTCCCATATCTACCCCCTCTCTTTCTGTATGTGTACAAGAGATAGAACAACAGTTTTATGTGTGTGGAGCTGCTATTCCTTAAAGTCAACATTTCATAGTCTTACTGATGAAAATTTCAGAAGAGGCTAAATTATTAGTGAATTTCCTTCAAGCTCCCTAAAAGATCTTTGTGAGAAGCATTTTAGAGGATTTCAGAGAATTAAAACACTACTATATTTGAAATACCCCTGCAACACAACGTTGAATTCAGCCCCTGAAGAGGATATTCTACTAAGAACTGCATGCCATGGTGTGAAGGGATTGAAGAAAAGGAGGACCTCACAGGTCGGTTTGAGTGCAGGCCAGAAAGGCACTGGGGAAACTGGTCTTGGAAAGACAACTTGACTTAAGAAGTCACACTGAGCTACTTTTCACCACAGCCTTAGGAAGAATTTCCTGTCAGTTGAAGCTGCCCAATCTTGAAATGATCTGCCTCAAAACCTCACCTGCTCCACGTGACTGGAGGCATTTTTGCAGAGGATGGGGAACAGGCAGGGGAAGCAACCTGGTGCTGGAGAAAAGATAATCATTCTCATTCTGAGATATTTTTGTTTTTATATGAAACAAATGCTGCTTAGGCTAGTTAAAAATAAGTAATTCATTTTAATATGGTTTAATCTATTTCAGAATCTATTATCCATAAAGGAACCCCAAAGGGGAAAATACTTTAACAAGAAAAAAAATCACTTAATCTATTTGAAGAACAACATATTTGGAAATAATAAATAACAGTATTATAGATCAGTGGGGTCTATAATGAAATTTCATATTTTAAAGGATATTGTAGAAACATCAGAGAAGTCCTAAAATTTTTATAGCTCTGAGAACAGTCAAAAAGAAAAGAAATATTAAAAAACATAGTTTTTCACACAGAAAATATAAATTACTATAATGTTCACAACAAAAATGCTCTTTTGACAAAAGTATTGAGCTGGCAGGACAGCAGAAAGCTATGAGTTGAGGGCTGGAGAAATGTCTGAGCAGCTAACAGTGCTTTCTTACAACCCTTCCAGAGGACCAGAATTAAGTTCCCAGCACCCATTAAGCTCATAACCAGCAGCTCCAGGGGCTCTACAGTTGTCTCATGGCATCCATGTGCACACACACACACACACACACACACACACACACACACACACACATTCACATAAATTTTAAAAACACACACACCTTTAAAAAGAAAAGAGGCAACTATGGGTTGAGGCCAGTAATAAATAAGATGTCAAAACTACCAAAGAATTTTGAAGTGGGAGAAGGTACCTACAGAGTTACCACTGTCTGGTTTTAATACTTCTCCTGAATGCCAGAATAGTACCAGCCCTATGCAGACCATATGCAAAAATAAGCTCCTGAAATATACATCCAATTAATGTCCAAATACCTAAAGAATTCAATGGCACAATAACAAAATATACAAACTTACTTTGAAACATTTTGTGTCTGATGTTTGTCTTCTTACTTTGCTATTTCTATGAAGACACACCATGACCGAGGCAACTTATAGAAGAAGAGTTTATTGTCTTCCAGCCTCCCACTAACATTGATTGCCACTTAAGCCCTGCTTACAACACTCATGTAATTTCTTTCCTAGTCCCAAGTCCCAAAGTCTTCCACATTCCTCCAAAAACCAGCATGAGTTCCTCCTTGGCACCAACAATTTCTGTCTTAGTTACTTTTCTGTGGCTGTGAAGAAACACCATGGGAACTTATACAAGAAGACTTTATTGGGGCTTATAGTTTCAGAGGGTTAGTCCATGACTAGCATGGCAGACAGGCATGGCACTAGAGCAGTAGCTAAGAGCTTACATCTTGTCCACAAGCAGGAGGCAGAAAGAGAGAGCTAAGTAGGAATGACATAGGCTTTTGAAACCTCAAAGTTCACCACAGTGACATACTTCTTCCAATAAAGACACACCTCCTTATCTTTCCCAAACAGTTCAACCAAATGGGGGCCAAGTATTCAAACATATGAGTCTGTGGAGGTCATTCTCATTCAAACCACTACAGTGTGTGTGCTGGTTAGTTTTTGTCAACGTAACACAAACTGGGGTCACCTGGGGAGAGGGAACCTCAGCTGGGGAATAGCCTCCATCACATTGGCCTGTGGGCATGCCTGTAAGTCATTTTCTTGATTAATGATCCCCTGTTCACTGTATGCAGTGTTACCCTGAGAAGATGGTTTGGAATTACATAAGAAAGCAGGTTGAGCAAGCCATGGAGAGCAAGCCAATAAGCAGAGTTCCCCTGCGGTCCCTGCTTCAGGTCCTGACTCCAAGTTACTGCCTTGAATTCCTACCTTGGCTGCCCTGAATGAAGGACTATAACCTATAAACCAAATAAACCCTTTCCTTCCCAGGTTGCTTTTGGCCATGGTGCTTTTCACAGTGATAGAAATCAAACTAGTAGGTGTGGTTTGTACAAAGCACTTGATGAGAAGGGTTTGGACATCATTCTGCATTCCCTTGTTCCTTAAGTTTTCAAATTAGCCCCTCTATATTAGAAGACTGAGTATGATCCAGTGTTCCACCAAAGTGTCTTGACTTTCCCAAAGAGGAACGTGGTCTTGAAGGATAAAATATAGACTAGCTATAGTTATGACTTAGTAACTGCCCTGAGACTGAGCTAAAAGATGATCAATGGGAAAGGAGCTTTCATAGCATAAAAGAGAATGGAAATATGTAGAAAGACACACTTTAGAATGCAAAAAAAATAAAAACCCCACACGTGATACTTTTAGAAATATTAAAAGAGAATCTGATCATTTAGATTTGTAAATGCTCACAGTCATCACATTTAAAATGAACATTTTAGCCTTGCGGTGGGGGCACACGCCTTTAATCCCAGCACTTGGGAGGCAGAGCCAGGCAGATCTCTGTGAGTTTGAGACCACCCAGGTCTGAGCAATATCCAGGACAGGCACCAAAACTACACAGAGAAACTCTGTCTCGGAAAAAAAAAAATGAGCATTTTAGATGTATGAGACATTAACTGCCTCGGCCAAGCTTCCTTTTTTTTTTTTCTGATTTTCCTCTTAGGGTTCTGTCTAAAAACATGGGGGAACCCATTCTATGTGAAAAATACCACTTATTCTAAATGAGGAGGGGGGTTCTGAAAACCACTCTTTGGATATTTGGCAGCCAACAATCTTGGCACCAATGACTCCAATGAGGGGAGAATGCCCCCTTAAGCCTCTCATTCTTTTGATCTTTGTCTCCTTTGCTGTGCAGCCTCTAAATCTACTCCCAGAAGGTTCTGTGTCATCCTTCTAATTACCACTGGAGAGGATGTGACATCTTCCGCTTCTCATTTCACACAACGCCTCACTATGCTTCTGACCAAAGTTAGTCTTAAAAATTAAAGGAGCTAAGAGGATCCAAGACTATGGTTTTGGAAGGATGCTTTCGTTTCTGTGTTCAGAACACTTTGGGACAGTGAGGGGCAAGGGTGGGCAACTGTAATGGTCTTGCCTTTCCCTGGAGCTGACTTCTCACAACTGCAAAGAATCCACTTAAGGGCCTTTAGTAGGCAAGAAATGCTGGCTCCTGACAGGCTCACTGAAGGCGATGTTTTGCAATCTGATGACTAGCATTCTGTAAGAAAAGGCTGAGGAAAGTTCCACTGACTTTTCAGTCTTTTGCTTTCTTCTTTACCTCATTTATTAAACTCTTCACGACTCATAGAAAGCATCCAGGTTTAATTCATCTTGTTTGGTTTCATTGCCTGGTATTGCAAACATATGCACAAAGTATCTTTAATGAAAGATGCTAGTGGGTCCCTAATGTAGAATAGGGCCATGCTGCTTAGAAGATGTATCATGGTAGTAGGGGCTTGGGAGATGCCAAGCCCTGGATTCAGAGCTCTACGGGCACTAACTCATTTGGTTTCACAAGAACCCTGGGTATGTAGCTGTATGATTGCCTCCATTTCAGAGATAAAAGACTCCAGTGTACTGAAGAGATGAGAAAATTGCCCAAGGCCAGGGTCAGGATTTCATTGTCAACTCTGAAGTCTGATTTTAGAATTCAGGAGGTTAAGCAAACCTCAGTGCCATGCCACAGCAGTGTGTGAGGGACATACTGAGCCCTTATTCCATCTTTTATTACAATTCTTGAATCAGATTAAAGACCAGAACACCAAAATAAAGGTTTTATTGTTGTTGTCTCAAATTATGAAAGAAACAGAACAAAAAAATATATCTTTGAAGCTCAGTAAAATGACTCTAATCCAGGTTAATTTCTCTGGATTTTATTCGCTTAATCTGTGAAATAGGGATATGAAAGCGTCTGCTCTGGAGGGCTGCCACTGGTGTGAGTTTACATGATGTAAAATGTCCAACACCATGCCTGACATACATACATCCTAGCTTGGTAGCTCTTGAAAACAGCCTTCACCCCATTGTGGAAATAGGAGGGTGACAGAATATGAGCCATGTGTGAGTTCTGTTAAATGGATACTGCTTTAATAGCAATTAATCTGATGCATGGGTTTTTATGTTCCAGTCAGTGGCTCTGCAATACTCCGCATCTCTGACTCTGGGGCACTTTAGGAAACAGTGCAATAGTGCAGGTGTCAGGTGCTTGCTACGTTCTTTGTTCTTGGTCCTAAAATGCAGCCTTGTATCACGATCACATCTGCTCTAACCCCTCTGGATTTTGTCCCAGAATGCATAGTAGTCATGGGAGTGAGGAGGTGGGGGGTCCACCCATTTCTTCTGATTAATTAAAAATGGAAAACCTCTACAGTCACTGGGAGGGAAATAAGGTGGGAAGTTTTAAATACCCTGGCAACACTTGAAGGGTAAGGGTGTCGTGGGGATCTCCTGGGCAGAGTAATTGGCCAGTACTACCACTGAAGTTTTATGCCTGGGGGGGAATCGGGTAGTCCAGGTGAGGAGTGTGACATGATTGCCCCTCCCAGCCTCCCTGAGCTCCCCATTCTCTAAGTGAAATTGGCCAATGTCTTCCTTTAAATAGAAAAGTTCTGTTGTATTCTCTTTCACCATGGGAGCTTTACAGATTATATACCCCAATGCAGCTACACTCTTTCTTAAAGCTTCCTTTGAAAATTACTGGGAAGAGGGGAAATACGCACTCGAGGAAACCATCTTTTGTGGACAGTGCTCTACATGGCACTTTAAGGGTTAAACTTCATTGCAAAAGAAGGTTTGTCTTGTGGGAATATCCCCCAATTTAGAAACTACTATTGCTAAAAAGGTAAGCCACAAATGCGTTCTTTTGCACAGCTTTCTACGACAGGAATAACTCCTTGTTCCCAGCGTGTGTATGTGCGAGTTTGACTCAGCCTCTACCCATCTATCATCTATATGGTGCTTATATCAGGGTGAAGACTGTCAATCACCGTTAATAAAAGACCCCAGAACACAGCAGGGATCTCTTTTTACTATAGATCTATTTTACGATAGCTCTCAATTTATTATGTCACACAAATCAAAAAGGAAGCATTTATCTTATCATTCAGAGGCATCCCTTCTCCCTCCCAATGTCCTAGCCCCTCCCCCTGCGCCAGTTTCCAGCCCCTCAAAGATGCTTTGTGCAAGAAAGTACAAGTTCTCCTTCTGGCTTCATTTTTGTTTCTTTTTTCTCTCCTCCTGGCTCCCCCTCAAAACAAGAGAGCAAAGCAAATGGCCCGGGTTCCCCCCCAACGCCTGACCTGCGTTTGCTGGGAGGAGAGCGGGAGAGGGAGCGCGCATTCTGGAGCAGGCTGCTCTGACTCCGACCACAGGCTGTTTTGTGCAGGCTGTCCCTCTCCTTCCAAATCAAGCATCCCCTCCCCGAAGCAGCAGGCAGTGTGCCTCCATTCGGCCACATTTGGTATGCATGAGCACGGCTGCAGGGAGAGGGGAGGTGGCTTTCTTAAGAAGGTTCAGGGGCTCAGGAAACGCCACTTGACTAGACTCCCAAGTTCCAGGAAGCCTCTGCCCTAATGGAATTTGCAGGTGTGCAGATGACCATGGGATGCCAGGGCCGTGGGGGGCCGTTTATTTTCTAGGCATTGCCCAGATTTGCAGTCTCTTGTCTTCCTGGTGGAATTTGGAAGGGGTCATGAATCAGACTGATGCTTCTCGACCCCTAAATTGGACCATCCGGAAGCTATGCCACGCAGCCTTTCTCCCATCTGTCAGACTTCTCAAGGTACTGTAACTTGCTGCTTTGAATGGTTCTTACTATGCTTTTCAGGTCTAAACGCCCAACTTCGCACTTGGGCTGGGACGCCAGTTTTGGGGCGTGTGAATGCATGCAGTTCTGGCTGTGTTACCCATGGCTGGAGAGAGTTCCCAACACCCCTACCCCACCCCCACCCCCACCCCGCCTGGAGGATGGCCTGAGCTACACTAGGGAATTAGATATGGTCTCAGGAATGGGGCTACCTGTGTGCACCCCCACCTTTCTTAACCATTAGTCTGCCAAACAATTAATTCCCTTCTTTGGGAGGATGAGAATAATAGTGGGCATGAAATCTCTTCCTCTTCTGCATTTGGCTCGAGTGCTCATTTTCTTTCCCTGGGGAAGCCCTTCGACCCACTTTCCCTTGAATGGAACCTGAGAGAACAAAGGATTCTCCTCCTTATTTTAAAAGCTCCCTGACTAGGTGGGCAGTCAGGTATAGACAAAGAGAGAATGACCCTTATCACATAGTGACTTTTTAACGGCATGATGATTTCTATCTCTTGGTTTTTGGACTGGAGTCAGTGTGAGAAAGTATTGTTTCGCATACGTTGAAGGAAGCCTCTCCAGCTCCGAGTTACACAAAAGATTCCTACTACACCTGAGCTGCAGTTGCTAGTTGTGTCCACAGTGTTCCTGTTTCTGGAAGCAAATGTATTAAAGACACCAAAAAAGTCATCACAAGTCCTCTGGAATCTACCTTCATCACCTGCCTGACAGGGAAGGACACAGAGTGTGTAGGTGCAGAAAAGTATTGCTTAGAAAAGAAAACGTGCTAACCCTTTGGGGTGGGGTGGGGTGTGCATAGCTGAATGTTTCATATTAAAGTTTGTCAGATAAGGCAAATCCTTAATTCTCTTTTTCCTGCTATATATGATCTTTTAATTTAATTACTAGTGAGCATAGAGGGAATTTGCTATAATGGAGGAATGATAGATCAGCCCTGAATAAGTCACTCTGACTCTTTTTAAAGGTGGTTTTCTGGTTAGGTTTGATGTGGACAGATAATGCTAAAGAGCTAAGTGGTACCTCATTGCCAAATAGGACCCGTTGTCTCAGTTTCCCTGACCCTATAAAACACAAACTGGTATTAACTTTCACAAAGTGTGCCCCCAAGTGCCCTTCAAACCTCATCTTATGGTTGTCATGGCAATGACTTGCTTCCCAAGGAATATTTGGAAGGAAGAGTATTTGGGGGCATAGGGAGTGGGAGAGATTTCTACACTTATACATGCTTTTGCTGTATTGGAGCAACTTGTGTAATAGGGCATGAAAAAGAATGAGGCCAGAGAATTAACAAATGGATGTGAATTTCCCTCCAGATTTAGTAGTCAATCAAGACCTGGAAAAAGAATGTTTTGGCAAATTAACTCTGACTGAGAAAGTGAAGTTCTGTGGTCCCGTGTGCAACAAGAACTACCTTTCAGTTAATGCCAATCACTGGCTTAAACCCAAAGTGATGCTTTTTAACTCGTCTTAACAGATATATGTATATATTATTAATGAATACTCAATGTATTATTCATTAGTGTTCATTTTTAAAATAGAAGCTGTTATTAATATACTCATCACAAAGCCAGGAGAGAAGTTTATATTTGAGATAGATTACTTATTTTTAGAAGAACTCTGTCATCTTTTAAAATTGAACATGCACACGCACACATGCACACCACAGCCAGGAGACTAAGGTTTGCATTTTCATCCTACCCCACCCTCCCATTTATTCCATTTATTAATGTGGTGCTTGATAACACTTCATCTAATAAAGGGCATTAGTGAGCTTCCTTTCACTGATTGCAGTGTCTGAAGGAGGGATGCATTTTATTAGATGACTTTCTTTTTAAATGACATCTGTGCATTTGAGAGTATAGCCACCCCACAAGACTTCAGATAGTAAGCACATTTCAGAATCTTACAAGGAAAATAAAGTGATGCCAAGTCCTTTCAGCAATGTTGAGGCAGGGTACCAGCTTCTTTTGGAAGGCAGCTGTGCTTACCACTAGACCATGCAGCTGCTTTTGAATACGAGCAAACGTATCATCCGTATGACCACAATGGTGTGTGTTTCCCCCTCTGGGTTAGTGTTGCCCCATTTCTGCTTTGTTTGGTACCTATGCATTCTTCCACTGCTTTTATCTTCTATGTAAAAACTGCAAGCTCGTGAGTAATAATTTGCATCTTTGGTAAATGTTCTTCTCGTCTCAGGCTAAGCATTAAATATCCAGTAACGGTTTTTCTTGCAGTCCTTCGCATACTTTCTACTCTCTGTCATCCTCTTGCCTCAGACTCCACCTCCCCCCCCCCCCGCCATACCATCATGTTAATTTGATGGATGGGCTTTCTGGACATCCAGAGTTACTGACACCCTTAACTAATAAAGCCAATTCTCCCATTCAACAGGTAATTTTGTTCCTCTTCCCACTGCCCCGATGTGCTTTGCCCTCTCTGATGCCCTGAGACTTGTCAGTAAATGCAGTGTGGGGCATGATGGCCTGATTAGAGTTAGTTCAATGTAGATCACTCACTGATTCTGCAGCCTGGGTTCAAGCTGATTTCTCTTCTCATTTTTTCCCATGAAAGCATATGGAGTGGTTTGTTTGTTTGTTTGTTTGTTTGTTGGCTAACTTACTTCAGTACCATATGGATAGTCAGAAATGGCTTCGTGTATAATTTCTGTTTAATTCCTCATGTCCTGTTAGAAATGGGGTGCTAAGGAATCAGGGGGAGAAGACAGGCCTGACACATGAATTAAACCCAGCAAGTGTGGGAATGCACTTATCATTCCTCCTGAAAACAATTCATTGTTTGTTCTGTCCACCCCAAAGCAAATTTTGAACATGCCAAATGACTCTCACTCTGCCTTTGGAGCTGCATTTGGAAATAGCACTTGGAAATGAATGTCTGGACAGGCACAGGGTGATGATAGCCAAAAGACAGAGTCTGCTTTGAAATGGATGCCTTTTCAGATGGGACCCTTTCCAGGCGACTTCTCCTTTGCTGTAGTTTGCTTCATTCTTATGTGGTTCAAGACTTCATCCTACCATTAATCACACACACAAAAAAGTGAATTTGGTTTCAGTGACAGAATGTTCTTAGCATATTCCATATTCATTGTCATGTCTGTCTCTGCCATTGTTTTATTTAGGAGATTTTATTTTGGTAACTTGTGTTGAGTTTGAAGATTATTTTTAGGGCAAACAGTTTTCTTAGAAGTGAAGTCTTGGCAGACTTTTTGAAGGGAAGGCTTCTGGAAAATGGGTTGCATTGGAGTGAAAGGAAGAGCTATGTGAGATGCTTTGAACAAACACATTTATGTCCATTTGTTAATCAAGAGCATCAGATCAGTATGACTCTAAAGACTTTTCATACGTTATGTTGAACAATGCTATGATTTGACTGAGCAATGTCAACACTAGGATAAAGGGAGGGATCAGTGGTGAAGAGCACTTGCTGCTCTTCTAAAGAGCCAGAGTTTGGTTCCTAATACTCTTGTTAGGAGACTTACAACTGCCTCCAACTCCAGACCCTGGGGATCCAATGCCTTCTTTTGGCATTTTTGAGCACCCATAGATATCACTCACACACACACACACACACACACACACACACACACACACACACACAC